>JAPWDM010000035.1:605000-805000 GCA_035578155.1 Brachynemurus nebulosus | reverse complement strand
GGACTTTATTCATATCTTGTATCTACATACTAGACACTAGAGTAAGGAGATTGGTCCGCACAAACGGAATGACCAGTTTTTAATAGCGGGTTCGAGCACACACTACGTCGTCAAAAGTATGGGGAATTCTTAACAAGGACGGGCGTCCACATTTTTGACACGACAGTGTACCACAACATTAAGTACAGTACCGCGTCTAAAGAGGGAGCACCCCTCCCCTCCTTGGGTTAAGATGTCCCCATACTTTTGACGACGTAGAGTGTGTGCTCGAATCCGCTATAAAAAATTAGTCATCTCGTTTGTGCGGACCAATGTCCTTACTCTAGTGAATACATATACAGGATATGAATAAAGTGCCACAACGATCAATTACTTCCAAATTTAATTGACCTTGAAAATTGAATTCAGGGGGGGGGGTGCCCATGCTTTTGACACGGTACTGTAGTTAATGTTGTGGTACACTGTTGTGTCAAAAGTGTGGACCCCCTTCTGGGTTAAGATGTCCCCATAATTTTGACGACGTAGTGTATGCTAGAAGTAGAACCCGTTATAAAAAATTCGTCCGTCCGTTTGTGCGGACTAATATCCTCACTCTAGCGATAATAGATACCGGATATGAATAAAGTCTGACAACGGGTAATTACTTACAAATTTAATTACCTTGAAAATTACCTCAAGGTCGACTTCAAGGTCACCATCAAGTGCATCATTTTGAACTCTACAACTTTGGTCCTAAGCACTTGTTTCAGAAAATGTATCATTTCAGAAATAATTAGCCATAATTGTTTCCACCGTCGGGGGTTGAGGGGTGTTTGTACCCCTAAACAGCGTGTTCAGCCGAAACAAAAAAACACGTATTTAATATTTTTCGATGCTTAATAAGTATGCTAAGGTTCATTCAAATCGGAGAGTGTCAATTGGGTAGTGTTACTTGTTAGTGGTCACTCTCTCAGTAGCAGGCGCTGAGTGTTGGTCAGTCACAAGACAATGGAATTGATTGTTGATAACATTGTAGAACCCCCACATGTAGCGTAGTGGTACCACACATATGTATGCGAAGCACGGTTACGTGACGGCCACCACCATCTTCGGTTATTCACACGAACACAGTTTACCGCACAAATACAAAGTAAACACCGTGCACGTATATAACATATTTTCTATCTCTTACTGGTTATACTGGTTCAAGTAGTATAGAGATAGATATTCTGTTGTCTCTAGTGCTCTGTGAATGCCAACAACAATCAAATCAATTGACTTGTGATTGACCTACAATCGAGTGCCACTGAGAGAGTGACTACTAAGTAGCCTAACGTTCACAAAAGTGCACACTGCAGACTTCATGATAGAGATAGTTGCTGTAACTCTGTATTCTGTGGTAACAACCATGTACTAGTCATCAGAACATATTTCATTCATTCATTAGGTAGCGGAATTTTCCGAGCTTTTATTGTTCGTTCACGTTCCTTATAGTTTTATTGTTCGAACTTTTTTTCTTTTATTTCGTTTTCATTGTTTTCAGAAGTTCTGTTGTAAATGATATTGGGTTGGTACCCATTGTACCTACGTACATATCTATCTGCACGGAAGCCACTTCTTTTCACTTACTCTTAAAGTCGTTCTTATGCTCCGGTATAAGTGTCACTTCATATTTTTATTTTTATAAATGTCTTCATCTTGAATTTCTTTTCCTTATTAGGAATATTTGAAATTATTTAATTGGATGAAACTTTTCTCATTGAATTGAACAGAAAAGGTACTTATATAAATATTAATCGAACTCTTGATTGAAATACTGTACATGTATTTACATTCAAATACTAGTACAGTTTTTGAGTTCCTCTTTTTATAAGGAGCGGTAGAACACTTTCTATTCTGATAAAGTTAACCAAGTTTTATAGCCTTTATTGATCAGCCTTTATTAATCAGAGAAGTTTTAACAATAAGTAAAGAATTTGTTATCAACAATTTCTTTTATACAAAAATGTCGCGGTGTCTAGAAAGTTCTAGTTAAATTTTTTCCGTAGTCGCCATCGACTACCGAAAAAAAGTGAACTGTTATAATTAGAGAGCGGAATTATATGCACAAAAATATTGAAAAATATGCAATATAATATGCACGATTTTATGGTAAAATATGCACCAATTTTTTCAAAATATGCAGAATTATGCAGTAATAAATGTAAAAATATGGTTCAATAATTTTGATATTAGTAATAATTTTGTAGGCCAGTAACCAGAGCAAAAAATATTTGTTAACCTCTCGATTTTCAGAAATAGCACCGATTTTGATGAAACTTGGCAAATAAGCTCTTTATACTCTATTCTTTAAAAGTTATATAGCCTTGATGGGCGCTTCAAATTTTTAAGGGGCGAAAACAGCTTCTTTTGCAAGAATAATGTAAAACCATTTTTGAAACGCTACCGAAATTAGAGTGATACTCCAACCCCTAAAAACCACCCCTAATATTATATCGTTCCAATAATCGCTAATCGAAATCTAATCGGTGGGAGAGCCATCGTCGCTATCGGCTTGTTCCTCCTGCTCCTGATCAACAATGACTGGACAATTGGTGCAGTTGGAGCCCCAACAGGCTCCACACGTAGCGTTGAAAAATAACCCAACTTTTCGACACGTGTACGTAATGCCGCAACCTTTCTTACAGTTGCAAAAAATCATTCGCAACAAATCTTCCGGAGCAGGTGGATTTCTTATTTTCGTTGTCATTAAGCAACCGTTAAGAGAATACCATCTTCAATCATGCGGGCGAATATTAGTACTATCGAGCCATAATTGGGTTTGTAAATAAACCCTCTTTATGTGCTCGTTCTGAGCGTCAATTGTCGGGACGATAGATAATAATTTAACTGCGCTCTTAGATGAAGGTCACTTAGATGAAGTTCCCGTAACGCATCTGCTCGAGAAAAACTGCTTTTGTGACACTATTCAATTGTTTTAATGTGTGCGCAGCTCCACCGTACAGCACAATTGTGCAATACCAGCCGGTTTCCAGAATTTGCAGTAACTTAAAAATTGCATGGAAATTCGTCATTTTTGAAGTTAGAGCTATGAAAGTTGCTGATTCGAATTCTATGTACCAGTAAAAGCTAGTGGTAAAAGCGTTTTTGGAAATTCATTCCTAAGTAGGTAAAATGAGGAACGAAATATTTGTTTTTGTTTGTAGTCCTACTTGGTGACACGCCCGACCTTCATCACCCAAGATCCGAATATACAGTGTTACGATCCGTAATGCATATGTGTGGTTTGGATGGACGTAGAAAGGCGTCAAAGCCGTCGAGAGCGACGCGGTATGCGTGCTCCGAAAAATTGAAGGCAAAATACAATTTGTTTTATAACGATAACCTTGTCAGTTTGGAAGATATCCAATCGTACAAATACTCAATTTGTAAGGAATTTCAAAGACTAGAAGGCCTGTAAAGCTCAACTGTTTTGAACCCTTATTTTTTAAGATTTTTAAGTTTCAATGTCTCGGGAAACGTAGGCGTTGCACCTACCTGTGAACTTATATCGACGATATCTCAAATAATTATTATCGTAGAAAAACCAAAAAAGAACCAAAATGTTGGGCAATTAAAGACTTGTAATTTTATGCAGATGCGTTTTTTTCGTATGTTACATAGTTTTTTAGTTATCGGAGAAAAAAGGAAATATTTTCTGAAATTTCAAAATCTGTGGCTAACGTAAATGAAACATATCTTCAAAAATAAGCATTCTAAAGCACTCAAACTTCCGTATATATGGTTAGTACCTAAATGAAAGTAATTGTACCTGGATTTTGTTGACTATCAATTCTTGTCGCGAAGCCATTGGTTTGTTGTTGCTTTTTGCTCTGGAAAAATGAGACAGCCGCATTCTTCTCACCATAACTTCGTCATTTTTGACGCAAATAACTTCTACCAGAGCCCATTTTGAAGGTCTTTTCAAGTTCTGTAAATAATGTCCGATAAGTTTTTCTCCTAAAGTACGCTGTTTTCCCGTTATTTAACGCCAAAAGGTTCGAATTTAGTTTTCGGTGACCAAACAATCATTTTTAATGACTCATAACTCGAGTATTGTTTCATCTACGGAAAGGAAGAAAAAACCAATCGATTCGTTATTTTAAAAGCTTCACTTTTACTTCTGTAAGTTTATTTTTAAAAACGAACGGTTTTTAAGTTATTCATGAAAAACCGCTTCAAAACATGCATGAAAAATCAACAATTTCAATGGCAGATAACTCGGAAAATATTGATTTATAGAAAAACATGTACAGAGCATTCTTTTGTTTCTTATACCTTTTATAACTTTTGTTTCTTAAGTTATTCCTTACCTACTGTTAAAATTTCATGACAATAGGGACCGAGCTTGACGACATTATTGCCACCTGGTGTCAGATTTAGAGAAGCATTTCGGGCATGACATAGATACAAATAACTATTTTTAAATATTTTGGATATCTTGTCTATAATGTTATTAAATGTCAAATTAAATTTTTTTAATATTTAAAATGCACTTCTTGCTCATTAAATTATCAGTTAATGCTGTTAGTAGGATTAAAAGTTGTTCCAATTTTCACAAACGTTTTGCTGATGTGATTGATGTTAGTATTGCAAAACTACGGATTTAGAATTTGCAAAATTGGGCACAAACAACTGTACCATAACAAAATCAGAGAATTAACATAGCAGAGAATATCCCAGTAATAATAAAGTTATATGTAATAGTAGCTGTCGTACAGAAGAATGTTTCGAAGAATCTACCAATCCAAATTATGTGTAATTTAAACAACATAGATGGGATGAGATATACAGAAATGCAAATTAATATTAACGTTAAAAAAACGAAAAAATGAAAAATGTAAGTTAAGATCCGTATATTATTAATTCCGAAACGAAGCTTTATTCAAGTTTTCATGAGCTAGAGTCCATAAAAAAAAAACGCCGTGAGCAGCGGGGCCGCATCACGGTAGTCGAATTTTCCCCTTCATCTTCGGTATTGAATGTCTACAAGCGAAATGTGATTGAAAGTCTACAACCGAATTGTCATTTTGTTGGTTTCAAAACTGGTGATGAGTGTTCGGCTGATCGAGGCTTTAAAAAAAGGTTTTAAGTATTTAAGGGCTCCATCTCAGTAAATTTCAATTTTGTGCCGAAAACAGGTAGCAGAAAAAAAACCAACACAATTCGTACGAGGACATTCCGACATGTTTATCCGCTAATTGCCTTTATGTTTTAGTTTTAAATATTAAAAAAGGACCTTCAATAGTAAACTGGAAGGCCTTTATAGAGATATTTTTTCTTTCCAAAAAAATCCAAAATTTCTATTTTATAAATACTAAAAATCCAAAATTCCTAATTTATAAATAAACAGTGACTTTAATAACATTTTTTATGTACGACTGAATCATAAAAGCCTATTTTATTGCGTTGCTAAGAGATATGAAAAGTAGTACTTTATGGCACTAGTTGCATAATGAAAAGTAAAAAGCACAAGTGCCATAAAGAATAGCAAGAATAGTCTACTTGATTAATTTTAATTCCAATCTTACAATAAACAGAAAACATACTAACTTGATTTGTATACCATATTTACAAATTTTTACATAAATAATATTAATTACATAATTTGAACTATTATTAATATTTATTCCAGGCAGTTTCCTCCTTTCTTCTTTAAATATTGGTAATTTTTATTGAGAAATCTTCTAAAAATGTGGCAGTATTATATTAACATCAGATGACAGATAATCACAACCAAAGCATGCTTTAACATATAATAAATTTTTCTATGCCAACTATATATAGAATAATTTTTTTATTTAAAGTTTAGACGCCAGGTTTATAAATTTGATTTTTAACGATATTTAGGAATTTTAGCAGTCGTACATAAAGCTTTGTATGCAATTTGTACATAATTTGACTTTATGAACTCGCCTTTTTTTATTGGCCTCGCTCGCAAGCTCGCTCAGCCATAAATACGGCTCGTTCATAAAGATCTTCATTATGTACTTGTTGCATAAATAGCTATAAATTACTTAATATGTATGTATTTCATTTGTCATAAAAGTAAGTTCACTTTTTTTTAAATTTTTTAAAATTACTATTCGCCTACTTGTATTTAGAATAAACATAATGCTTTTAAAACACATTTAACAATAGCATTCAATTCCGATGTAAAAATAGGAGAAGTGGGGGGAAAAGTGATGCGGACTCCCTACAAGGTACTAGCTGGATACTAACTGAATACAGGTACAAAATTTCAGCCCTCTAGGTTTCCTTATGGAGTCTCTAGACGTGTTAGAAAACAAGCAAAAAAATTAAGGAAATATTGGCGTCAAAATCGTGGGGGTAAGGGTTAAAAGTTGAAACCTCCAAAAAACAGTGTCTGGCTATTAGCTTAACCTGTACACCAAATTTCAGCCCTCTAGGTTTATTTGGGGAGATTTTGACCCGAACGAAACTGTTAAAAAACAAGAAAAATCATGTTCTTTTGGGTATAAAAATGGTGGGGGTAGGGGTTAAAAGTCGAGACCCCCAAAAGGCACCCCCTTGATACTAACTCAATCCGAATACAAAATTTCAGCCCTCTAGGTTTATTCGGGTGACCTGTGCGAGTGGTACAAACTTCGAAAACGTCGAAAATGCATGAAATTGTAGCTTAAAAATGAGGGGGGTGGGGGTAAAATATTAAAACCTCCAAAAAGCACAACCTAGGTACGAACTTTATCAACACACCAAATTTCAATCCTCTACGTTAATTCTGGGGGGCTGGGGGCCTGTTAGATCCAGCGAAAATCGTTTTTCCCCCCTCTACTCCCACCATATCATCCTAGGAAGCTGAATTTTGGATATGTTGTAGATAATTGACCGAAACATTATGAAAATGAGCCTCATTTACCAAATTTCATCTCTTAACTTCCATAGGGGGGCCCTACACAAATTAAAAGGTGACGGGAAAATATATATATATATATATATATATATATATATATATATATATATATATATATATATATATATATATATATATATCAGACATTTTTTTTCTACATATTCGTGTTCTACGGGTCCGAAAACGGATAGCGCCCCTACTCTCGCCTCTCGCAGCTCTTATCGTATAGACTGTATAAGTCTAATTTTTCGGAGAAAATTCGACTAATGAAGAAAAATATAATATTATAATGGGTGTTACCAGTAGTATGTTTAAATTAAATATCGCTCCCCACCATCGGTATTTCTTCACACGTTTGCTCTAAAATATTAGTTATAAAAAACGTTTCTTGAGAATGGGGCATAGGCATTTATTTAGACCCATACTCTTACTTTCTTAAGAACTTTTAGTTTCTGTGATGCAACTCTGAACAGTCTATTTTCCATCAAGTTGCTTTCTATTGAAGAATTCACTCGAGTTTGGGTCGTAGTATTACGGAGGTATTTACAAATCCTAAAGAATTTTTTGAGGAGAAATTGATTGTAGCCTTAAAGGGCATTCAAATTTACAATTAGTCTTTACTGTTTGTTTTTTTTTTTATTGAAGAAATACTTGCAGCCCCTACAATTCTACCTACCTCAGTCAGTCCATACGTAATATGCCCGTAGGTGTTACATGTAATGTGCAGAATTGTTTTTTAAATGTTATTACAGTAAGTAAAAAGTTAAATTTCCAAAAAAAAAGTTTGTTCATTATACTCATAAAATTAAAAACAAGATTGTATTATTCAGCTTTATCCTTTAAGTGTATTACATATTCCAAATTCACCGTATTTTTAGTCGAATTTTCTCCGAAAAATTAGACTTATACAGTCTATACGATAAGAGCTGCGAGAGGCGAGAGTAGGGGCGCTATCCGTTTTCGGACCCGTAGAACACGAATATGTAGAAAAAAAAAATGTCTGATATATATATATATATATATATATATATATATATATATATATATATATATATATATATATATATATATATTTTCCCGCCACCTTTTAATTTGTGTAGGGCCTCCCTATGGAAGTTAAGAGATGAAATTTGGTAAATGGGGCTCATTTTCGAGGCACCTCATACTATCAAAGTGGGGTCAAATTTTGGGCAAATTTTTTTTCTGACCCGACCTTTAAGGGGGTGGTGGGGGGCGGAAACACAATAAAACTTTTTCAAACCGGTTTTAAATAATGTTTCGCTCAATTATCTACAACATATCCAAAATTCAGCTTCCTAGGATGATATGGTGGGAGTAGAGGGGGGAAAAACGATTTTCGCTGGATCTAACAGGCCCCCAGCCCCCCAGAATTAACGTAGAGGGTTGAAATTTGGTGTGTTGATAAAGTTCGTACCTAGGTTGTGCTTTTTGGAGGTTTTAATATTTTACCCCCACCCCCCTCATTTTTAAGCTACAATTTCATGCATTTTCGACGTTTTCGAAGTTTGTACCACTCGCACAGGTCACCCGAATAAACCTAGAGGGCTGAAATTTTGTATTCGGATTGAGTTAGTATCAAGGGGGTGCCTTTTGGGGGTCTCGACTTTTAATCCCTACCCTCACCATTTTTATACCCAAAAGAACATGATTTTTATTGTTTTTTAACAGTTTCGTTCGGGTCAAAATCTCCCCAAATAAACCTAGAGGGCTGAAATTTGGTGTACAGGTTAAGCTAATAGCCAGACACTGTTTTTTGGAGGTTTCAACTTTTAACCCTTACCCCCACGATTTTGACGCCAATATTTCCTTAATTTTTTTGCTTGTTTTCTAACACGTCTAGAGACTCCATAAGGAAACCTAGAGGGCCGAAATTTTGTACGTGTATTCAGTTAGTATCCAGCTAGTACCTTGTAGGGAGTCCGCATCACTTTTCCCCCC
The DNA here is from genome assembly GCA_035578155.1 of Brachynemurus nebulosus. Classification (NCBI taxonomy): domain Eukaryota; kingdom Metazoa; phylum Arthropoda; class Insecta; order Neuroptera; family Myrmeleontidae; genus Brachynemurus; species Brachynemurus nebulosus. Next base: position 796,149 of record JAPWDM010000035.1, on the reverse strand, counting down.
ACTTCTCCCATTTTTACATCGGAATTGAATGCTATTGTTAAATGTGTTTTAAAAGCATTATGTTTATTCTAAATACAAGTAGGCGAATAGTAATTTTAAAAAATTTAAAAAAAACGCCGTGAGCAGCGGGGCTCCATCACGGTAGTCGAATTTTCCCCTTCATCTTCGGTATTGAATGTCTACAAGCGAAATGTGATTGAAAGTCTACAACCGAATTGTCATTTTGTTGGTTTCAAAACTGGTGATGAGTGTTCGGCTGATCGAGGCTTTAAAAAAAGGTTTTAAGTATTTAAGGGCTGTATCTCAGTAAATTTCAATTTTGTGCCGAAAACAGGTGGCAGAAAAAAAGCCAACACAATTCGTACGAGGACATTCCTGCCCATGTTTATCCGCTAATTGCCTTTATGTTTTAGTTTTAAAAATTAAAAAAGGACCTTAAATAGTAAACTGGAAGGCCTTTATAAAGATATTTTTTCTTTCCAAAAAAATCCAAAATTTCTATTTTATAAATACTAAAAATCCAAAATTCCTAATTTATAAATAAACAGTGACTTTAATAACATTTTTAAATTACTTAATATGTATGTATTTCATTTGTCATAAAAGTAAGTTCACTTTTTTTTAAATTTTTTAAAATTACTATTCGCCTACTTGTATTTAGAATAAACATAATGCTTTTAAAACACATTTAACAATAGCATTCAATTCCGATGTAAAAATGGGAGAAGTGGGGGGAAAAGTGATGCGGACTCCCTACAAGGTACTAGCTGGATACTAACTGAATACACGTACAAAATTTCAGCCCTCTAGGTTTCCTTATGGAGTCTCTAGACGTGTTAGAAAACAAGCAAAAAAATTAAGGAAATATTGGCGTAAAAATCGTGGGGGTAAGGGTTAAAAGTTGAAACCTCCAAAAAACAGTGTCTGGCTATTAGCTTAACCTGTACACCAAATTTCAGCCCTCTAGGTTTATTTGGGGAGATTTTGACCCGAACGAAACTGTTAAAAAACAAGAAAAATCATGTTCTTTTGGGTAAAAAAATGGTGGGGGTAGGGGTTAAAAGTCGAGACCCCCAAAAGGCACCCCCTTGATACTAACTCAATCCGAATACAAAATTTCAGCCCTCTAGGTTTATTCGGGTGACCTGTGCGAGTGGTACAAACTTCGAAAACGTCGAAAATGCATGAAATTGTAGCTTAAAAATGAGGTGGGTGGAGGTAAAATATTAAAACCTCCAAAAAGCACAACCTAGGTACGAACTTTATCAACACACCAAATTTCAACCCTCTACGTTAATTCTGGAGGGCTGGGGGGCTGTTAGATCCAGCGAAAATCGTTTTTCCCCCCTCTACTCCCACCATATCATCCTAGGAAGCTGAATTTTGGATATGTTGTAAATAATTGACCGAAACATTATTTAAAACCGGTTTGGAAAAGTTTTATTGCTTTTCCGCCCCCCACCACCCCCTTAAAAGTCGGGTCAGAAAAAAAATTTGCCCAAAATTTGACCCCACTTTGATAGTATGAGGTGCCTCGAAAATGAGCCCCATTTACCAAATTTCATCTCTTAACTTCCATAGGGGGGCCCTACACAAATTAAAAGGTGGCGGGAAAATATATATATATATATATATATATCAGACATTTTTTTTTTCTACATATTCGTGTTCTACGGGTCCGAAAACGGATAGCGCCCCTACTCTCGCCTCTCGCAGCTCTTATCGTATAGACTGTATAAGTCTAATTTTTCGGAGAAAATTCGACTAAAAAGTGAACTTACTTTTATGACAAATGAAATACATACATATTAAGTAATTTAAAAATGTTATTAAAGTCACTGTTTATTTATAAATTAGGAATTTTGGATTTTTAGTATTTATAAAATAGAAATTTTGGATCTTTTTGGAAAGAAAAAATATCTTTATAAAGGCCTTCCAGTTTACTATTGAAGGTCCTTTTTTAATATTTAAAACTAAAACATAAAGGCAATTAGCGGATAAACATGGGCAGGAATGTCCTCGTACGAATTGTGTTGGCTTTTTTTCTGCTACCTGTTTTCGGCACAAAATTGAAATTTACTGAGATACAGCCCTTAAATACTTAAAACCTTTTTTTAAAGCCTCGATCAGCCGAACACTCATCACCAGTTTTGAAACCAACAAAATGACAATTCGGTTGTAGACTTTCAATCACATTTCGCTTGTAGGCATTCAATACCGAAGATGAAGGGGAAAATTCGACTACCGTGATGGGGCACCGCTGCTCACGGCGTTTTTATATATATAAAAAAATATTTATAGCTACTATTTCAACGTTACATAGGGGCTATTCGTACCGCACGAAGTCAAAGTGTCTTGCTCTTACTTTTAAGAACATTATACTTGTTTTGAAGAACTTTTGTCTTACTTTGGAGATATTTGTATGTTCCTGTCTCACTTTCCTGGTTCTTGAGAGAAGGGTGAAGGATATGTACGATGTATACCGAACGCTATTACTGACTATAAACTATGTATGCTACAATCATCGTATCATAGAGATGTACACGATATGATTTTACTCACAGAGTACTAATTTAAATACAAGAGTAATATTGTACTAGATTTTAGATAAAATTTCTTGTTAATACAATAATACGTGAAAGTTTTTAAAAAATGTGTTGTTAATTATTTAGAATTTAGCTAATTCACTTGAATGAATTTTTTTAATGAAAATAAGTTGCGTTTTTAATGACAATAGGAATATTCTTATTGGAACGAGAAAAAATTAAAAAATAAAATAACAGAAAATTCTCATATAATTTTTATTTGTATAAATTGAATTATATAATTCATTTTATTTATTTATACTATTATTATTATTATTATTATTATTATTATTATTATTATTAATTTTTTTTATTATAATAAGAATTGTACGGAATTTTGATAAGAATTGAATGTAAAATGTTGAACTGGCAAAAATTTTATTAGGTATAAAGAAATTAGCATTATGAATAATACAATTTCGTTCGTCATTGGCCTGGCCTTTATATAAGGTTAAAACTATTCATTAAGAATTTTTTTGTACATCAAACATGTATACGAAGTATCCCATGATTTAAATACCTAATTAAAGCCGGTTACACACGGTCTGATCTCATCGGCCAATAAAATAGACATTATTGACGACGTAAAGATTCTCTCTCGTGTCTCTGGTGGTAAAATTAGGACTAGTATCAATATACGCATAAATGTTTAATTGGGGATATAAAATCTAGTAATCCGCCCATAATTTGTATAATAGGTATTCTAATGACAATTACACGTATACAAAAATTTTTACTTGATACAGATTCTAATTTAAAAAAAAACAAAAAAAAAAAAAAAAAAACCTGAGATGCATGCGTAATCTTTACGTCGCCAAGAATCAGCTACCCACGCGATGATAATATGATAATTTAGTATTTCAATAGTCATGGACGCTGTTCAGCGTTAACTTAAACCTAAGTAACTGTGACACAACCTTGTAACTCGTTAACAATTCCACATAATTCCATATAACGTATACTAGTTGTCAAAATAGTGTACCAGCTGGTCGTTTCGTCATTATAGGTTATGATCTTGATCGTGTTAATTTAAAATTGTACCAAAATAGTCGTTTATACAATCACCAATCTTAATTTTAAATTCTATTAAATAAAAACAAAAATTGACGCTTGCTTTATGATTAATCGTAAACAATCTTTTTTTTTTGTTTTTGTTTTTTTTTTTTTTTTTTGTTTTCCTTTTTTTTTACGTTTTTGTATTAATAAAATTAAAATGTCATATTTAACTTATCAGTTTTTATATTAAATTATAATATAGTTAGCTAAGAGTAAGTTATAATGACCTGATCGCAGATGACCTGATTTGATTGAATGACTTCAATCACACAATGGTCTTAGATTATAATTTTTATCAATAAATTCGTTCGCAACTTTAAGATTGATTAAGAATCTAGTCTTTTGGTTCGTGTGTAACGGGCTTTATGCTGTTAACAGCATCATAGACCATTAAATCAACTACGTATTCATGAAAAATACGAAAAATGCCGAATATACCGGAAGTGCGTACGTTTACATATTTCCTATGTAAAATTATCGCGTGGCTTGTTGTTTCGTTTTAATGTTTTATTTGTGTTTCTCACTTCAGTTGCTTCACGTCGTTCTTTTTTCATTTTTTATTTGCGTCTTTTAAATTGTGGTTATTGTTGGATACTACTTGTTAGTTGTTTTTGAGAAGAAACGACGATTTAGTGTGTTGGTATGAAACAGTTTATACATATTAAAAATAAAAATAAAGAAAATTTATAGAGCTTTCTTTATTATTATTTATAAAAATAATAATAAAGAAAGCTAAAATTAAAGTTTAATTTATAAATTTTCTTTATTTTTATTTTTAATATGTATAAACTGTTTCATACCAACACACTAAATCGTCGTTTCTTCTCAAAAACAACTAACAAGTAGTATCCAACAATAACCACAATTTAAAAGACGCAAATAAAAAATGAAAAATGAACGACGTGAAGCAACTGAAGTGAGAAACACAAATAAAACATTAAAACGAAACAACAAGCCACGCGATAATTTTACATAGGAAATATGTAAACGTACGCACTTCCGGTATATTCGGCATTTTTCGTATTTTTCATGAATACGTAGTTGATTTAATGGTCTATGATGCTGTTAACAGCATAAAGCCCGTTACACACGAACCAAAAGACTAGATTCTTAATCAATCTTAAAGTTGCGAACGAATTTATTGATAAAAATTATAATCTAAGACCATTGTGTGATTGAAGTCATTCAATCAAATCAGGTCATCTGCGATCAGGTAATTATAACTTACTCTTAGCTAACTATATTATAATTTAATATAAAAACTGATAAGTTAAATATGACATTTTAATTTTATTAATACAAAAACGTAAAAAAAAAGGAAAACAAAAAAAAAAAAAAAAACAAAAACAAAAAAAAAGATTGTTTACGATTAATCATAAAGCAAGCGTCAATTTTTGTTTTTATTTAATAGAATTTAAAATTAAGATTGGTGATTGTATAAACGACTATTTTGGTACAATTTTAAATTAACACGATCAAGATCATAACCTATAATGACGAAACGACCAGCTGGTACACTATTTTGACAACTAGTATACGTTATATGGAATTATGTGGAATTGTTAACGAGTTACAAGGTTGTGTCACAGTTACTTAGGTTTAAGTTAACGCTGAACAGCGTCCATGACTATTGAAATACTAAATTATCATATTATCATCGCGTGGGTAGCTGATTCTTGGCGACGTAAAGATTACGCAAGCATCTCAGGTTTTTTTTTTTTTTTTTTTTTTTTTTTAAATTAGAATCTGTATCAAGTAAAAATTTTTGTATACGTGTAATTGGCATTAGAATACCTATTATACAAATTATGGGCGGATTACTAGATTTTATATCCCCAATTAAACATTTATGCGTATATTGATACTAGTCCTAATTTTACCACCAGAGACACGAGAGAGAATCTTTACGTCGTCAATAATGTCTATTTTATTGGCCGATGAGATCAGACCGTGTGTAACCGGCTTTAATTAGGTATTTAAATCATGGGATACTTCGTATACATGTTTGATGTACTAAAAAATTCTTAATGAATAGTTTTAACCTTATATAAAGGCCAGGCCAATGACGAACGAAATTGTATTATTCATAATGCTAATTTCTTTATACCTATTAAAATTTTTGCCAGTTCAACATTTTACATTCAATTCTTATCAAAATTCTGTACAATTCTTATTATAATAAAAAAAATTAATAATAATAATAATAATAATAATAATAATAATAATAATAATAATAATAATAATAGTATAAATAAATAAAATGAATTATATAATTCAATTTATACAAATAAAAATTATATGAGAATTTTCTGTTATTTTATTTTTTAATTTTTTCTCGTTCCAATAAGAATATTCCTATTGTCATTAAAAACGCAACTTATTTTCATTAAAAAAATTCATTCAAGTGAATTAGCTAAATTCTAAATAATTAACAACACATTTTTTAAAAACTTTCACGTATTATTGTATTAACAAGAAATTTTATCTAAAATCTAGTACAATATTACTCTTGTATTTAAATTAGTACTCTGTGAGTAAAATCATATCGTGTACATCTCTATGATACGATGATTGTAGCATACATAGTTTATAGTCAGTAATAGCGTTCGGTATACATCGTACATATCCTTCACCCTTCTCTCAAGAACACGGAAAGTGAGACAGGAACATACAAATATCTCCAAAGTAAGACAAAAGTTCTTCAAAACAAGTATAATGTTCTTAAAAGTAAGAGCAAGACACTTTGACTTCGTGCGGTACGAATAGCCCCATAATATCTTGTCAGAAAAATTCATTGCAAAACAAATTAAAACAAAATATTTAAACAAAACTTTCTGGACACACACAGAATTACAGACTACTGAAATGCACACATAAACCCCGTTAAAAGTAAAAAAGAAGGTAGGTATTAATGTACTCAAAGTGCTCACCAGAAGGATTCATAAGTTTGACATCGTCATCAGGTGATCGAGGTCGTGCTAGTGACTTTTGTAACAAATAAAACTGAAGAAATTTATAAAATTGTTTCAGTAAGGATTTTAACGATTATTTAACGATAACTGAATTGGTTTGAATTTTTTTCCTTTTAACATAGTTGTTTTAAAAGGAGTCATTCTGCCAATTTTTTATAGAAAAGATATTCAACAGAGTTAAAATTTAAAATTTCACTTTCAAATAATTATTTCTTCACACATTAAGAGAACAATAATAAACAACTTTCAAGATTATTGAATTTATTTGTTTTAACTACTAAAAGGAACTCAAATAATTTTCAATTAACAATTCGTTATTAGCTTGGGTTCATTTCAATTTTTCCATTTCATATTTCTGTTTAATATAAGATTTCATTTTATTTTTGGATTTTCCACCACGCTTCAGTTAATATGCATTATCAGATGTTACCAGATTTTCAGTTAATAATTCATTTACTCCAAGAATTAACTTTTTTCCAACGACGCCGGATAATATAATATTTTCTAATTATTTATTTTTAAGTTCCGTATACATGTTTAAAGAGATTTACCTATTTCTATGTAAAATTTTAAATTTTTAGCATCATTTTTTATTGAAATATAACAAAAATTCCGTATTTTCCATTAGAGTATGTACGTGTAATTTGGCGATATATTGAATTTTTCTCCACAAGAGGCTTCAGATTCTTTTAATTTTTATTAATTGACAAGTAAAAAAAAATTCAAATCAAGCAACACCATAGTAACACTCATTTCTATTTCCCTCGTTTCTCATTCACCATTGATATTTTTCATTTTTAGACACATAAAGGCGCCACTATCGGTGCCAGTGCTGCCGTCTATAGTTCAGGCTCGGTCCCTATCGGAGCTGTTTCTTAAAATCGACAGCCAAAACAGTCTGGTCACTGGCCAAATAACAAAAACAGAATTTTATATCTAAAATAAGAGCATAAGGTATTTACAAGTTGACTTACCCTTACCCTGACTTTTGCTTAAAAAGATAAAAATCGTAACTTTTTCTACATTTTTTCGAATTTTTGCTAAAAAAATAACTGACGAGCAAAAAACGAAAAAACGAAGGCTTGGATACGCCTAGTGGGTAATCTGACCCTGCTTACAAGTTTTCCACAAACTTTACAGAAAGCAATGTTATTTCTTGTATCAGAATTAATAACATCTTTATTTTTAGAATTTTGAGTAAATTTTTTGCAGGAACAAATAGTATTTAAAGTTAGCCAGAAGATAAAGAAATTGAAAACTTTGTACGTTGTTCATTTAGATATAGATTAAATAACAATCCATTAACAAAATAGACTGTAATGTCCAAAACCCCGTAAACGTTTTCACGAAATTTCTTAAAAATAACATGTTTCGTTCTTGAGTTATCGTGCGGACACTTAGTAAACATATATATAAATGTGCCCGCACGATAACTCAAGAACGAAACATCTTATTTTTAAGAAATTTCGTGAAAACGTTTACGGGGTTTTGGACATTTTTCGTGAAAAAAATTTGGCGGAATGAGGCGGAAAAATCACATAAAGAAGGTTTTTTTTATTTACAATTACTCTATATCAACTAGTTTCCGAGAAAAACGTACTTTTGTAAATGGAAATTCGCTATGTTATGCAGGATGCTGCGACAGGGGTATTTTTTATTTACAATTACTCTATATCAACTAGTTTCCGAGAAAAACGTACTTTTGTAAATGGAAATTCGCTATGTTATGCAGGATGCTGCGACAGGGGTATTTTATGTAAATTTTCTTCTCTTTTAAATGGTGTAAAAAAATTTCGCAAAAATTTTTGAATAAGTGGAAATTTTGGCAAAAAACTAATTTTTTGCTAGATCAAACACCATGTTCCTGGCATCCGACGTGTCTGGCTGACGAACTCATCCAGGGTTTCAGACTACCAATGTTCTCACCAAGTTTCGTAAAAATTGGATACTTCGTTCGAGAGTTATCGTGCGGACACACACACATATATATATATATATACATATATATATATATATATATATATATATATATATATATATATATATATATATATATATATATATATATATATATATAAATATATATAATATATATAAATACATATATATATATATATGTATATATATATACATATATATATATATATATATATATATATATATATATATATATATATATATATATATATATATATATATATATATATATATATATATATATATATATAAAGGCTATTGGCGGATAAGCATGAGTAGAAATGCCCCCGCACGAATTGTGTTGGTTTCTTTTCTGCTAACTGCTTTCGATATAAGATTACAATTTACTGAGTTTCAACCCTTAAAAACTCACCCTTTGGGGGTAAAAAATTATTTTTTGAAAATCACAAAAAATTTATAACTTTTTAGTGGCTTGACTGATTTGGCTGGAATTTTTATATGTTTTAGATACCTCTATAGTGTACCTCAGAAAAATTATCAACTTAAAAAAAAAATTATAAAAAAAAAAAATTGTTTAATTTTTCAATATTTTTTTCATCAACTTGTAGCTATGGTACAATCACCAAAATTTTTTTCACCAAAGTGTTTGGCTGATTGCGGAATTTGAAGATTTGAGTCGACCATTTTTTTTTTTCGAAAACTAAGCAATCACAAATGTTTTTATGAACATATTCAAAATGTGTAAACGATTTCCAATCGATTGAGTACCCGGAAGCCTATGCCTATCTCTAAAAAATATTCTCGGACATTCAATTTTTTTAACTATGATGCACCCGGAAAAAAATTCTGGAAAAATTATATGTTCTATTGATCATAGTGAGGAGCCTGTAGAAATATTCTGGTGATTGCACAACGAACATAACTTCGAAAAAAAAATCCTTTTGGACATTTTATTTTTTTTTTACGCACCCGGAGAAAAAATCTGAAAAATTATATGTTATATCGGTCATAGTAGGAAGCCTGCAAAAAAATTTTGGTGATTGTACTATAGCTACAAGTTGATGAAAAAAGATATTGAAAAATTAAACAATTTTTTTGGGGGGGTTATAATTTTTTTTTGAAGCTGATAATTTTTTCTGAGGTACACTACAGAGGTATCTAAAACATATAAAAATTCCAGCCAAATCCGTCAAGCCACTAAAAAGTTATAAATTTTTTGTGATTTTCAAAAAATAATTTTTTACCCCCAAAGGGTGAGTTTTTAAGGGTTGAAACTCAGTAAATTGTAATCTTATATCGAAAGCAGTTAGCAGAAAAAAAACCAACACAATTCGTGCGGGGGCATTTCTACCCATGCTTATCTGCCAATAGCCTTTGAGTGAATATTATTTTCGGTTCCTAGGGACCTCAAAACAAACTGCCATGGTCCCGGGTTTAAGTCGCGTCATGACAGTGGCTGTAATAGCTGAATTCCATTCTTGGACGACTTTCAAGTTTTCAAAAATTTTTGAATAAGTGGAAATTTTGGCAAAAAACTAATTTTTTTCAAGAACAAAACCAATGTTCCTGGCATCCGACGTGTCTGGCTGACAAACTCACCCAAGGGTTTGGGACTTCCAATGTTTTCACCAAGTTTCGTAAAAATTGGATATTTCGTTCGAGAGTTATCGCGCGGACGCACACACACACACACACACACACACACACACATATATATATATATATATATATATATATATATATATATATATATATATATATATATATATATATATATATAAATTTTAGTGACTATTATTTTCGGTTTCTAGGGACCTCAAAACAAATTTCTGCCATAGTCCCGGGCTCAGGTCCAGCCCCCCGCGTCATGACAGTGGCTGTAATAGCTGAATTCCATTCTGGAAATTTTATCATATATTTATGTTAACTTTCAAAATAATCGCCTGTATATGTTAAATAATAGCTGAATTCCATTCTGGAAATTCGCTAAAATTAAAGACTTGTTTACATAAAAATCTTTGTTTACTTTAAAAATTTTCTCACCTAGACTGTATATGTATATACAACACACACAAACCGTACGCATAATGATAGTACGGATAATAAAATGGTCTTGTACCCTTATATGTACACAAAATATCCATATACTACCCCTTATACACAAAATATCCATATTGTGTCGAATATGTACTTAGGATGTGATTAAATTCACACTTTATACGATAAAATAATCACATTCTAAACAACATCGTTTTTCTTGGAAACTAGTTGACATAGAAAAAAAGTTTAAAGACCTTTTTTATGTAATTTTTTCTTCTCTTTTAAATGGTGTAAAAAAATTTCGCAAAAATTTTTGAATAAGTGGAAATTTTGGCCAAAAACTAATTTTTTGCAAGAACAAAAACCATGTTCCTGGCATCCGACGTGTCTGGCTGAAGAACTCATCCAAGATTTTTCGACTTCCAACGTTCTCACCAAATTTCGTAAACCTAGGACATTTCGTTCGAGAGTTATCGTGCGGACACATATATATATATATATATATATATATATATATATATATATATATATATATATATATATATATATATATATATATATAAATACATATATATATATATATATATATATATATATATATATATATATATATAAATTTTAGTGACTATTATTTTCGGTTCCTAGGGACCTCAAAACAAATTTCTGCCATGGTCCCGAGTTCAGGTCGCGTCATGACAGTGGCTGTAATAGCTGAATTCCATTCTGGAAATTCGCTAATAAAAAGTACATAAAAAGCAAGAAAAAATAACTTATTTCTTTCTTATTGGTTAATTTAAAAATGAAACAAATTAGTGCTTGTGTTGTAACGGAGCTTGCACCATTACGAAGCAGAAGGTTTTAATTCAGCAAAATTAACGTAAGTATGTTAAATATTTTTTCATAGCTTTTCTCTGGTTTTTCACGGCATAAGTTCTTAACTTCTGAGGTACATTGACAATCGCATATTATCGAATAGAAAACAAACAATCACTAACAAGTAAAGGTCCCGAGGCCGGACCTATCGATTTTGATGAAACTTAAGTATGTTGTAGAACACTAAAAATTAAGGGACACGTATTTTTTTTTATCTGCGGAAAAACGGTTTGAAGGGGTGAAATCGCACTTCAAAATTTGGGGTAAAAATTTAATTTTTCATATATCTCGAAAACAGTAAAGGATAGAGCAAAAGTTTAAATTGGCAATATTGCTCTTTTTTAAAGATCTATCTGTTGATGTGCAATTTGTTCATATTACATCAACAGGGGTGATTGGGGGTTAAAATTTGGGGGTGAATTTTTTCAAAAAAGGGGTGAAAGATAAACAATATAAAAATTTTGTTTACAGATTTGAAATCTACGTCAAAAAATCTAATTGACCTGTTTTTGCTCAATGTCTTAATGTTAGGTCTAGGACAATATCTCCAATTTAGACTTTTGCTTTATCTCCTACTCTTTTCGAGATATTTGAAAAATTACATTTTTACCCCAATTTTTGAAGGGTGATTTCATCCCTTCAAACCGTTTTTTCCGCAAAAAAAAATACGTGTCCCTTAGTTTTTAGTGTTCTACAGGATATTTAAGTTTCATCAAAATCGATAGGTCGGGCATCGGGATCTTACTTGTCAGAAGCGATCCATCTTTCCCAAATTACAAGGACAATCAGATATAGTATTCTTTTTTATACTATTAATTTTTATACTATTATTTGAAACTATTCTGTCGAAAGGTTGAATGTCGAGGTAACCACCTTAAACTTTGTACTATTGGTAACATGCAAGGACATGTACGGGTAGTGTTTATTGTTGTCATAATAAATGTACCTGACATTCAACTCCCCAAATAACATATTGGTTTAAACATCTGTCATACTTCGTAAATATACCTTTTGTCCCGTTAGATGGGTCAAATTGAATACTGTGGTGCCGTTTGTAAAAAAATTTAGCGAGGAAAATTTTTGAAACTTTTATGTGTTATTAGCTACTAAATGGGTAATATATTGCCAGAAATTTGATAGTCAGAAATACAAACGCTTTAATTTTTCTGCAATATTCATTTTTGTTATTAAAAAGAGACACATAAATTTTACAAAATTTAACAATTTTTATAATTTACCACTCATTTTTCCATATTTAAAATTCGGGAATTATTTTGATTTTTTTTCTATATTAGAATAATAATTAAATTATATAATGGACTTTGTTTCAAGGCGCTAAGTCTTGTCACTTTTGAAGCATTAATGTTTCATTTTGGATAAAAATTTTTTTTACTGAGATGCTTTGAACATCAAAATATGCTATGAATATAGATATTTTAACAGTTCAGTAAGTAAATTATGTGTATTATATTTTGCTATTCAAATACCGTTTTTCTGAAATCAAAAGTTTTCATTTTTAAATTTAGGGCCTCAAACCTTTCAGGCGCTATTTTTAATGCTTATAATTTTCAATAATACTACAAAAGGAACAATTTAAAAAAAATCATCAAAATCGGACCTGTTATAGAGAAGTTAGAGGTGAAAACCTTTATTGACTACATTATTTATTCCGAAAAATAATCAGGTATACGTAATATGTAAGTAACAAATTGGATAGTGTAAAAATTATGAGTTCATGTTCAAATGCACGTTCAAGTGGTTCAAGTGTATATAATTTGATTTGATTTTGGAGTTCTATACGGGGCTAATTGTATCTTCATGTATGTCAGAGTCTAAGAGGGTTTTTTGTGTTTGACAGAAAAATTGTTTTTCTACAATCTTAGTGGAAAGAAGACTTTTGCGCTCTGCGAGGAGAGTGGAAAATGGCTATTTGCCGAAAACTCTCGTTGCCGAGCAACGAATTACTACTTTGCGCTTTAAAACATAAAGTAATACTTTGTCGCTCGCTCAACGTATATTTAATTGCAAATCGGGTAGGGGTTGTTTATATTTTCTATGGTAACAAATCAACAGATTCTAAACTTATTATATTTATAGTAATCAAGTGAAATATTAATTTTATTAAATTTCAAAATAACTAGAATATATTAATTAAAAATTAAAAATAACTATAATTAATAAAAAATAAGAATAAAAATTTTAAGAAATCTATACATATATGATGGAAATATATAATTGTGACAGTGATTTCTCAAGTACACCTTCAAATATTTCTGAAGTTGCAAAACATTAAAGTAAATATTAACGTCCATATTATTTTTTTAAGAATCTTTTAAATAAAAAGTACATTTTATAAGATTGTAGAAAAAATTTTGTGTGTAATTCGAGCACAAAATGATATTGTCGCTCTCATGAAATTAACGCGCTCCGACTGGCGGCGTCGCGCGTCAACATTTTCAATCGAGTGGCAATATACCATTTTGTACTCTTAATACACAAATAACTATTAATTATCATTACTAGGAAACTGGTACCATATTACAAGTATTGTACAGACACGTAACTTTACCATAGTTTTTGAAGAAGAAATTTAGTTACAGTAACTACATTTAAATATGTATATTAGATGAAAATTATAAATACTATGTAGAAGTATACCATTTAATTATTCCTCTTTATTTTATAATCATTTAGTAATATTTACACATAATATTTATATTTTCAATAAAGATACAATTAGCAATTTAGAACTCAAAAATCAAATCAAATTAAATACACTTGAACCACTTGAACGTGCATTTAAATATGGACTCATAATTTTTACACTAACCAACAAATTAATATATTACGAGTAGGTATAATAAGTGACGACCAAAATAAGCTTTTTTCTCATTAGTTTTTGTAATAGCCAAAAAATAAATTATTGTCCATAGTGAGAAATGTGATAGAAACAGAAAATTGTTAAGTTCTCAAATAAATTGTTCCTTAAGGTCGCTTATCACACCAGATAACCCTTATTTAATATTTCTGACCACTCCACTCTTTCAATCTTTTATATTTACATACACGTGAAAAATCATCAAAAACAGGGCAGACTGGATATTTATTGCAAACAATAATCGCAACAATATAGATAATATACGTACGGTAGGTACGGTTGTTACCGCCTAATAATGTACGCATATTTGTGTGTATTATTTTCATATTTTAATTTTTTCTTATAGAAGTGTGTAAAATCCAGTCGCTTATTTTGTTTAGTTTAATAGAGAAATAAACAGTTAATATTTTTAGTCGAATTTTCTCCAAGAAATTAGACTTATACAGTCTATATGATAAGAGCTGCGAGAGGAGAGAGTAGGGGCGCCATCCGTTTTCGGACCCGTAGAACAGGATTATGTAGAAAAAAAAAAAAGATGTCTGATATATATATATATATATATATATATATATATATATATATATATATATATATATATATTCCCGCCACCTTTTAATTTGTGTAGGGCCCCCCTATGGAAGTTAAGAAATGAAATTTGGTAAATGGGGCTCATTTTCGAGGCACCTCATACTATCAAAGTGGGGTCAAATTTTGGGTAAATTTTTTTTCCGACCCGACCTTTAAGGGGGTGGTGGGGGGTAACAAAACAATAAAACTTTTCCAAACCGGTTTTAAATAATGTTTCAATCAATTATCTACAACATATCCAAAATTCAGCTTCCTAGAGTGATTTGGAGGGAGTAGGGAGGGGGAAAACGATTTTCGCTGGATCTAACACGCCCCCAGCCCCCCAGAATTAACGTAGAGGATTGAAATTTGGTGTGTTGATAGAGTTCATACCTAGGTTATGCTTTTTGGAGGTTTTAATATTTTACCCCCACCCCCCTCATTTTTAAGCTACAATTTCATGCTTTTTTGACATTTTCGAAGTTTGTACCACTCGCACAGGTCACCCAAATAAACCTAGAGGGCTAAAATTTTGTATTGGGATTGAGTTAGTATCAAGGGGGTGCCTTTTGGGGGTCTCAACTTTTAACCCTTACCCTCACCATTTTTATACCAAAAAGAACATCATTTTTCTTGTTTTTTAACAGTTTCGTTCGGGTCAAAATCTCCCCAAATAAACCTAGAGGGCTGAAATTTTGTGTACAAGTTAAGTTAATAGCCAGCCACTGCTTTTTGGAGGTTTCAACTTTTAACCCTTACCCCCACGATTTTTACGCCAATATTTCCTTGATTTTTTTGCTTGTTTTCTAACACGTCTAGAAGCTTTCTAAGAAAATATACAGAGCTGAAATTTTGTACGTGTATTGAGTTAGTATCCAGCTAGTGCCTTTTAGGGATTAAACATTACTTTTCCACCCACTTCTCCCCTTTTTACATCGGAATTCAGTGGTATTGTAAATGTGTTTTAAATGAATTACTTTTATTCTAACACACAGTAGGCGAATAGTAATTTTAAAAAATTTTAAGAAAAATGAATTTACTTTTTTAACAAAAGCAATACATACATATAGGTAGTTGCATACATACATATTATATTACATATAGGTAATTCTATATGTATACATACATATAAAGTAGGAATTTTGGATTTTTATTATTTATAAAATAATTTTTTATTTTTTTTATTTTTTATTTATTTATTTATTATTTTTCTTTTTTGAAAGAAAAAATATCTTTATAAAGGCCTTTCAGTTTACTATTTAAGGTCCTTTTTTAATATTTAAAACTAAAACATAAAGGCAATTAGCGGATAAACATGTCGGAATGTCCTCGTACGAATTGTGTTGGTTTTTTTTCTGCTACCTGTTTTCGGCACAAAATTGAAATTTACTGAGATGGAGCCCTTAAATACTTAAAACCTTTTTTTAAAGCCTCGATCAGCCGAACACTCATCACCAGTTTTGAAACCAACAAAATGACAATTCGGTTGTAGACTTTCAATCACATTTCGCTTGTAGACATTCAATACCGAAGATGAAGGGGAAAATTCGACTACCGTGATGGGGCCCCGCTGCTCACGGCGCTTTTTAACCTATTCAAATAAAATTAAAATAAAATTAATTCCAATTTAATAAGTCCATAAAACACTAACTCTCACTGTTGACATATAACTAAAGGTACGCTATATATACTAGTTAATTATTGATATACACTGTTTTACATGTTTAAAGGTTTTTTGAAAATTTCCTTTGTATCGAGCCACTAATAAATAATTAAGATTTTCATGTATTGTTATTACTTGCACTTACAATTAGAATTGTATATGTTAGGTTAGGGTCCTAGAGTAATAGAGGCACAGCAACTATCTATATCATGAAATCTGCAGTGTGCATTTTTGTGTACCTTAGGCAACTTAGTAGTCACTTTCTCACTGGCACTCGATAAGTGCAGGTCAATTACAAGACAATGGATTTGATTGTTATTGGCATTGTTACATCCCCACACGGATCGTTGTGGTATCATACATATGTATGCGAGTACGGTCACGTGACGGCGACTACTACCGATGATTACTAACTGAAATACACAATATCGCATCAATACAAAGTAAACACCGTACACGTATTTAACTGGTTACACTGGTCTCTTACTGGTTACACTGGTCCCAGTAGTATATAGATAGATATGTTGTCTCTATTACTCTATGGTTAGGGTTAAGCACTAGTTGTAGGTACCTAGAATTAAGTCAAGTATTTTAATTACAAAAAAAAAAAAAAAACTTTGTTAAATATTGTACCGTTTTTAGAGAAAATATATTTCGCATTTCGTAATATAGACTGGACTTGCCACGGCAGTACATATACTAAAATTGGAACGATACAGAGAAGATTAGCATGACCCCTACGCAAGAATAACACGCAAAATTGTGAAGAGTTCCACATTTTTTGCTCAATAATTAATGAGATGAATATGTATATGCAGTATAGCACCAATAATGGAAAGATCAGCAATAGACCATGACGCATGATTTTATCAAAAGAAACAAATAAATATGCCGGTAATGGTAGTGACAAACAACAACAGATATCAAAGCGTGGGAATGTGGATTTTAATTATTGTACATAGAATGTAAATGTATTTGTTTTGTATGTATATGTATTCTGTTCTGTCTCGATTTTTATCAAACATAAAATGTAAACAAAATCATTTCAAAGCAAATTAATAAAACGACAAATAAGAAAATATTTTCTGAGATAAATAACTTAATTCTTCACTTCTTTTTTTCTTTTATTAATATTTAAAAAAAGAATTTTAATTCAAAACATAATCTTACGATATTTGTGATCGTCAAAAGGTCAAAAAGCATCACGTTTGTCAAGCTTTTGGAGACTACATTTTCTTGACAAAACTGGTGCTCTACTGTAATATGTAATTATTAACTACTGCAATTGATTTTATTCATATTCATGTGTATTTATGGAATTTAAATAAATATGTATATTTTTTCTGATGTTATTAATTCATTATTTTATTAGGTACATATTTTTAATTATGTTATTATTTATTTATTTATTTTATTGTTTAGAGGCGCCGCAACTCCACAACTGAGGTGATATGCAGCGTTTTGGGGTAATGCACTATTGTTTTTGCAGAAGTATGGTTATTTTTTCTCTCTTCTATTATTTACAAGATCAACTTTAAAAGTTATACGTGGTAGTGATACAATAAGAAATAATAACCAGGCGTGATTGTCATTAAGAGATCACCCAAATGGGTCTCTCAGTAACAGTAGTATTCGTAGTATTACATAGTGATCATTATGTAAATATTATGTAAATATGTAATTAATTTTTAAACGATTTTAGATATAATCTATTTCACTTAAATTTAAACATGAGTCATCACTTACGAGATTGAGGAATTCCCGTTTTCTTAGTTTTATCTCTTTCATTATTTCAAATGCGTAAATTTTAAATTTGCAGTTTGTTTTTAGAAAGCAATAGAAGATTGATTTGTTTCGAATATAAAAATTATTTAATTTTTTGACGATGAATCATGCTCAATTGCATTTGAAACGGGGTATAGTTAAAAGTTTGTAAAGAAAAACAAATGTGACGAAAGGCAAATTATATTACAAACAAAAATGTATTTCAATTATCAAAAAGAAAATTTTTTATTCATAATTGAATAACTTTAGGGGAAAACTCTAACGGAAAATGCGAAACTATCTGTATCAGTTATCATTATCGTAAAATTTACCAAACTTATTCTTTTATTCCAGCAACACTGAAATACCAATTTACCTGCAACATCACGTAAGCGAACTCAAGTTTCAGTGGACACACAACAATCATACTTACAAACACATAGACATCCATATCATCGTCACACGCTTAGCCAAAAATCTTTTCAATAAATAAACAACTACGTACATAATATGTACATAGTTGGTATGGCTTATATTATACAGCCTTGGCCAAAAGTATTAGGTACCCCCATAAAACACGTGTAACTCATAAATTAATTTTTTAAGAATGGCTTATCTGTTTAATAATAGAATAAAAGGTAATACTAAAAGTTAATTTTAAACAATAGATAAAGGATTTTAAGGTATCATAAAACACCTGGTCCACAAAACGTGAAATATGAAGTTTTTTGAAAAATAATCTAATTTATTTGTTAGTCTTTTATTAACTTTCGCGATAACAAGAAGCTGCTGAGTGTTGTTTATTTGTGTAGTAGAGACAGTTTGTAATACGAAATGCCGAAATAATGAGAAGTTAACACAGAAACACGTATAAAAATCCAGACGTTATATGAAGAAAGGAAGACTCAAATAGAGATTGCTAAATTAGTAAAAGTTTGACGATGTGGAGTGCAATCTGCCATTAAAAGGTTCGCGAAGACTGGCTCTCACACAAACAAAATGAGAATGGGCAAAAAACGCATTACTATTAACCGCCAGGTTAGAAGACTTATCCATGACTCACTTAAAGACCGCAAAAAAACTTCTTTTAAGCTCGTTGCAGCTTAATTCGAGGACATTGGGAAACCAATTAGTTCTCGAACTGTAAGAACAAGACTCACAGAAGCAGGCTTAAAAAGCCGCAAAGCCATTCTTGTTGTTGCCGGAGAGCCAAGGTTTCTTCCTCGCTTTGTGGCTTCTTAAGCCTGCTTCTTTGAGTCTTCTTCTTACAGTTCGAGAACTAATTGGTTTCCCAATGTCCTCTGATAAAGCTGCAGTGAGCTCAGAAGAAGTTTTTTTGCGGCCCTTAAGTGAGTCACGGATAAGTTTTCTAACCTGGCGGTTAATAGTAATGCGTTTTTTGCCCGTTCTCATTTTATTTGTATGAGAGCCAGTCTCGGCGAACATTTTAATGGTAGATTGCACACACATCATCAAGCTTTTACTAATTTATCAATCTCTATTTGAGTCTTCCCTTCTTCATATAACATCTCCAATAAAATTATAATTATTTAAATTCTAACAGAAATCTGAACAAAAAAACTCATAGTGTGTTAATGGATCATCACCTTTATGTGTATTGTATTTAAGGAATGATCCATGAACGAACCAATCTTTGATTCGACAATACGGTATCCCATTGAACTGATTCACAAATCGAAGTAGCGAGACCGCATTGCCGCCATTTTGCAATAAAATTCAGTGATGAGTAATGTTAGTATCGATGAGTATTCAAATGCTCATTTGAATAATCATCGATTTGGTATAATTTAAGTTTAAAATCAATCGTGTTACTCTATTTGGCTTTTTTCTTTTTCAGATAGATTACTAATGAAGTGGGCAAGGTACTGAAATTACCGTATCTCTCAAGTTGATCAAGGTACTAAACGTGAATTTTTTTACTGTTACAGACCCAATGATTTATTTTAATTTTATCCAAAATATTGAAAATCTTATCGACCGGCCCCTAAATGAGGTACCGGCTGAAAATTGTGAGTACTGAGTTATTACAATTTACAAACTGATATGGAATTTATCGAATATTATGGTATTGTTTTCAGCGATTTGCAGCCAAATCAAGGCGGACACCAGGTATAAAATATTTATCAAAAGATTGTGAATTCACAGGTATTTAAACAGCGAAAATGTTTGTTACAGATCCAGTAATTTTTATAATTTAATTAAAATAAAAACCGGGCGCTTGGGCCCAAATTGGACATGTAAGCACCGAATCTAATACTTTTATTTATAATTACGCTGAAAGCAACACCAAGGTTTTGTAAGGATGGCTTAGAAATTAACGGATAAATATGCAATAGAAATGAAACTTACAGAATCAATTTGGTGCCGATCGATCGATTTTATCCAGCCACGAGGTATGATGCTACACTACGAGACTGATGGACCCCTCCCTTGATTGTTTAAAATATTGGTAATGTGTATAATTTTTGGTTCGTTCCGTTTCAAACGCCAGATGAAAATTAAGTGGTCGAGCAATGGTCATCGCAATGTCCTGCTCACCATACAATAATTATTTACCTGTTTACTAAGTTATGTAATCGTTGAATAATATCGATCGATCAGCTTGACCACTACAAATAATTTGGTCATTTTCGTAATTTTAATTTTTTTATCTTTTATCTTTTTCCAATCTACAGGATGGCCCAGACAAATTCGATCAATGTGATGTTCCATTCAAAAGGAAAAATATTTTAGTAATTTAATTTTTTGTGATTATTCATTTTATTAATTTTTGTTTAGTTTAGGATTTTAGGTTAATTATTATTGTTATTAGATTTACGATTATCATTAGATTTAATTATTTTAGTTTCTAATTTTGAGTGTGTGTGATTTTATTTAGCTATTTACCCTTTTTTTTCGATTCCAAAATTAAAATAATGTTAAATGTATACAAGTGAATAATAACTAGATACAATTTTATAAGGAATGAGTGATGTTTTTATTTATTATTTTCCTTTTTTTTGAAAATATCGTGTGTTGCTGACTTGCAACGTCACAGTAGTTTCCGAATAAAATACGTGGCATTGTATTATTGTGTAGGGTTTACTATGAAAATAAATAAATATATTCGACAATCACAATGTTATTTGTGTTAGTGTTATTTAAGAGTCTTTAAGTGGTAATTTGATTCCTTACAAATTACATAGACTTTGAAATACAATATTTCTGAAAGGAGATATAAAGATTAAAAGTTGTTAAAAGAACTTTAACTTGATTTTAAAAGATTTTTCTAATGATAACAGTATACGTAGAATTATTTTTCAACATTTCTCTTAATAATTTTGATTTGAATTTTTGGAAATGTTATCAAATATCAGAATATACTTTGACGTAAAATTTCACTTAATGAGAACCATTTTTCTTCCTTTAAATTATGTACCTAAAAGTGTTTATGTCGAGTTTCAAATACGGAAAATACAGTAAGAAATTTAAAAAAAAAAAAAACAGTTTTACTGACGGTTAATTGAGATATCTATTTGTAGCATGTGTTATATTTGCAAAATTTCGTTTTCCAAAGGCGTACAATTTCTTAAAATGTTACAACCCACTCACATTAAAAAATTACAAGAGCTTCTAGAGTTCTTCGGAACCCTAAGAAAAATTAAGATTGAAGTAATACATATGTGTGTGAGTGTAACTGTGTGTATGCTTTTCCAAGCATTTTTACAATACATTGTCAATATTCAATAAGTATCATATTGATATTATATTTTATTTGTACATAAACAAAACTTAAGTCCGAGAGTCCGCCGTATGCAAAACCTATGTATAAGATAGATAGTACTACCGCTAAAGGGAGCTTTCTTTAGAATTGCAAAATTTTGTCCACATGATAAAAATATGACGTGACTTCCGGTTATGATTTTGTCATGTCATCAAATACATTGATAATATTTACACCAAAACGAAGGTTTCGAGGTGCAAAATAAAAAGATTGAGGGCTGCCAGGCCTTAGTAATTCTCAAACTGAGGCTGCTTTCACTGAAAAAAAACCTTTCAATGAAGGCAGCCACAGTTTTACGAATTTTTAAGATATGGCAGCTTTCATTTTGGTGTAAATATTATCAATGTATTTGATGACGTAACAAAACCATAACCGTGGGTGACGTTATGCGGGCCAAAATTTTGCAGTTCTAAACGAGGCTTCCTTTAGGTCTGGGGTAGTACTACTTCCTCACAAAAAATCCTTCATGTACATATCTTATACATAGGTTTTGCATACGGCGGGCTCTTGGGCCATTAGTTATTTTTTAAGAAAGACATTTTAAAGTTATTACTTGTCTTACTTGTTAGTGTCACCTGGATATTTATACTGTTCTGAAAACTTATTATTATTATTTATTAAAAACACTAGTAACCTATTTATACATATTTGTCACATGTGTAAAAGAACTGCGTCCAGAAGAAAACGATTTGTAATTTCTTTAAATCAAAGTATTAAAATTAAAAGTATTTGTATGTGCATGAATAATAAACCGATTGAATATTTTAGAAATGTTTTAAATTTAATTGCTGTGTCATAATTCGTAAAAAACTAAATTTTATAGTGAAAAAAATACTTTCATGTCACCACCCATCATTAGAAAAATTCCCTTAACCATTAAACCATCTTTATTTTGAGGGGTGTTTAGTTTTAATTTTGTTCTGAATTACGCCAATGTTAGAGGCAGCCCTGAATGTGTTAAATGTGTCAAAGAATTGGATTAAAGTTGACGTAAGTCAGTGATGTTTCAATTACTAAAATCAATTGCAAGTGTTTGTTAAATTTCCAAATAATTTAATGAGATTTGACGAAATCAATCTTTTTGAAATATGACGTAGATTGTCTCATTAAAAATTATGTTAAAATTTTTATGGACACTATGGTATAGCTATTTTAAAAAGATTTTCTAAACAAGCAGGTAAAACATTTTGTTGACAAAAAAATTTACGTTCAAAAAAACAAAGGAAAAAAATGATATGTAATGAGAGCCTAATTAAGTTTTTTTTCTAGGGGCCATTTTTAACAAGTTTTTGACAATCAAAAATTTCTGAAATGAAACATAATCGGAACAAATTAACTAGCAAAACTTAATTAGTAAATTGAGACCTTTCTCCCCTATTTTTTACGAGAGTTATATATTTTAAATATTAAAAATATTTAAAGTTTTAATTACTTTGTCAATTTCACTAGAATTGAGTAGAATTTACTAAACGCGTTTTCAATCTCGCGATCATCATCAGAGTAATTGAAGAAATGTATGTGGGAGTGTAATAAATACTCTTAAAAATGAATTTGGGAAAAACCCGTCATTATACTATTTCATATGAAATAGGCTGTACCATAACGTACCTGATAAACCAGTTTTGAATAATAGAGATAATTATTTTTATCTGTGTAAGGTAAAAATTTTTAACCAATATGTTTAAGAATAAAGGAGGGGTGTCCAAAATGTTAAAGTTGCTGAAAATTATATTTTTTTTTTTTTCGTTTAGAAGTTCAGTTTTAATAAAGGTGAATTATTTAGGTCGTTTTGATCATTTAAAACCTCCACTTGTGGGTCACTGTTCAATCTATTAATTTCAAGAGCCTCCAAGAGATTCAGTTTTGTACCCTTTTGACAAATATGTAGAACTTTTGGTTTGTGATTTATATTGGGGAAATGACCTGTTTCTAAGACGTGTAAACCAAAATTTGAGCTATGAATTTGAGATCCAACATGTTCCTTATACCTTGTCTCGAAGCTGCGACCCGTCTGTCCCACGTATTTAGCATTACACTGCGAACAATCTAAGCGGTAAACTCCACTCTTTTTTAGCGGATCAGTTTTTTCTTTTGCGTTAAAAAGTGAACGGCCGAGATTTCCAAATGAACAGAAGGCGGGTGATATATTATATTTTGAAAATAAATTGCCTATTTTTTGTGAGATGACACCTAGGAAAGGGAGTGATACATAATGTTTTGGATCTGGACCAGCAGTAATAGATGGATATATTTGTCCAAATTCATTTTTAAGAGTATTTATTACACTCCCACATACATTTCTTCAATTACTCTGATGATGATCGCGAGATTGAAAACGCGTTTAGTAAATTCTACTCAATTCTAGTGAAATTGACAAAGTAATTAAAACTTTAAATATTTTTAATATTTAAAATGAAATTTCACAAAGTAAACCTCTCAACAGTAAATTATTATATATTTTACACCCTGCATACGTAGCTTTCGGCTCGGAGCGAATTAGACGGCGAAGATTTTCTCCGTGAAGAATAAAATTCTAAAAGAAAATAATAAATTAGTGAAAAAAATTAAAAAAATTGACCGGTGATTACCTTTCTAATACAATTGTTGTAAATACTTGGTAAAAATTTCATTACATTTTTTCAAAAAACTGTAAAATTTTCAGTAATTTGTTAGAATATATAAATGTTATTAGTTTAACTCTTTTTAAATGATTCGCTTTAATAGTTATTTATGTATTAAGAGCACAAAATGGTGGTTTGCCGCTCGTTTGAGAATGTTGACGCGCGACGCCGCTAGGCGGAGCGTGTTAATCTGATGAGAGCGGCAAGTCATTTTGTGCTCGAATTACACACAAAATTTTTTATACAATCTTATAAATTTTTTTTTTATTTAAAAAATACTTGAAAAAATATTAATGGACGTTAATATTTATTTTAATATTATAATTTTTGCAGCTTCAGAAATATCTGGAGGTGTACTTGAGAAATCACTGTCACTATTACATATTGCCATTATATATGTACATATTTTTTTAAATTTTTTATTCTAATCATTTATTAATTATAGCTATTTATTATTTTTAATTAATATTTTGCAGTTATTTTGAAATTTAATAAAATTAATATTTCACTTGATTACGGTAAATTAATAATGTAAATACGGTAAATACGGTAAATTAGTAATGTAAAATTAATAATTATTATGTTTACATAATAATTTTAGAATCTGTTTATTTATTTGTTACCATAGAAAATATAAACAACGCCTAGTCGAATTGTAATTAAATCTACGTTGAGCAAGCGACAAAGTATAATTTTTCGGCTTTAAAGCGCAAAGTAGAAATTTGTTGCTCGGCAACGTGAGTCTTCGGCAAATAGACATTTTGCGCTCTCTTCACAGAGCGCACGAGCCTTCTTTTCACTAAGATTGTAGAAAAAATATTTAATATTTTTAAAAATGTATGACAGAATATATCAAAATTTAAAATTATTTGTTTTGTTGACAAAAACAACACAAATTGAATGTGTAAAATTATCCAATATTATACCAATATTGCTATAAATTTGCATTTTTGGTCGCAAACATTAGAGTGCAGCCGATATCACTCTCTCTTTTTATTTAGTGTTCCTATTTTCATTGTCCGCATGCGCTGGCAATTTCAAAAATGTCTCCACTTTAGCCACTTAGGTTGTCATTATCAAGTACGAGTATAGATTACAAAGTAAATTTTATTTAATAAGCAATAAATGTGTTTATTATTTAGATAAATAAAATTGTCATCCGTGAGTTAAAAATTCAAGCAATAAAATATTAAAAATATGAATGAGTTTATTTATTATTTTTCATGTGAACCGCTATACATGCGCAGAACAGAAATGGTGCACTATTTTTGTATTTTCTGTTTCTCTTTGTTGGCGACCAATTCCTCCCATAGGCTAGATATGTTGCTAGCAATATATGATATGAAAATTATTTACAAGTAGAATGTTCTGCTTATACAATATTCTAATCATAACTGTATTGGCAATTGGATAGAAAATTACGTTAAAATATTATTGTTTCATTATTATGGTTTAACGTAATTTGTATGCGGTTGTAGCAAACTCTTATTAATTTTAGTAAGGTGTAAACATAATCTAAATTCTGATCATATAACATAAAACAAATATTCTTAATAATTTTCCTATAAAAAATGGAATAGATAGATTATAAAAACTTGTTAAACTGAGAGAAATAGAATAGAGCTGAATCGTTAAATTGGATTAAAAAAAAATGACACGCCACTTATAAAACCGTTTTTTTCGAATGTAGCATCGCAAAACATGAGACAGAAAAAAAGACTGAGTGCGAGTGTAATGAAAAATGATTGCTTCCAACATATTTTCTAATTTTTCTCAAAAATAAATTAACTTCGAGCAATGCTGTAAAAACATTTTTTACGTACATTGCCTTTTACTTTCGCTTGGTGTAAAAAAAATTTTTTAAAATTGCTTAATTCTGGCAAAAAACTCATTTTGTAGCCAAAAAATGCCCGGAAAACCAACTTCTGGGTATCCGACGTGTCTGGCTAACGACCTTAGCTGAGCCAATCTAGATTTCAGTACGCACACCAAATTTCATTATTAACTGGGTATGATTCCAACAAGGACACAGAATTTATTCCAGATGACGTATCATCCGACAGTGTTGAAAGGTATATGCACCTTAATATTTATAATAAATTAATTTTTTATATTGGGATGTCCCGTTCATAAAATATATTGCGATATTTTTAGTGAACAAAACTTTCTAAACTCACAGAAAAATAATGATGGTTCAAAGAAAAAACGTGTCCGTAAACGAACTAGAGATCTTAATTCTTGGATTGCTAATATAAGAAAGAAAAAACGAAGTCGTGGGGAACCATACATATCTATCCGACAAAAATTAGTACGAGCAAAACGTATAATAAACAGCAAAGATTGTTTAAATTCTTGCAAGTATATTTGTCAAAAATTCATCAGCGATGCAGAAGGGCAAGGTATTTTTGATGGGTATTATACCCTGTCGAAGGAAGCAAAGCATCATTTTATTTTGCAAACAACCGAACGAAGGGCTGTACAAAGAAGGCGAGTTCTATTAGAAGCTAACGGCTACAAACGTTCTTGGACCTTTGTTTATTTTTTTATTATTAATACTACTAAAAAGCAAGTTTGTAGACAATGTTATTTAGGAAGTCTATGTATAAGCCAGAAGATGATATATAACGTTCACCTGAAAAAGAATAGTGCTAATTCTATCCTAAGGGAAAACTGCCATGGTAAACATAGAAAAAAATACATACCAGATGAAGCGAAAAGTATCGTAAAACAACACATAGAAATGTTTCCAAAAATTGAATCCCATTACTGCCGATCCAATAGCAAAAGGGAATATTTAGAATCTTCTTTATCCCTAACAAAAATGTACGAGATGTATAGGAAATTTGTTGAAAAAACTGGAAAACAACCAGTAAAGGAACACATTTACAGGAAAATTTTTAATGAGGAATATAATTTTGGTTTTCATATACCAAAAAAAGATAGATGCGACTTCTGTGAAGAAATACTTTTACTAATAAATAAAAACAAATGTGACGAAGAGAAATATTATCGATATAAGAAGCATTTGAAAGAAAAAGATTTAATGAGAAATGAAAGACAATTGGATCGAGATAACAAAGAAAAAGCTGTTTTATGTTTCGATTTGCAGAATGTAATATCATGTACAAAGGCAGAAGTTAGTTCATTTTTTTACCATAGTAAATTCTCGGTATATAATTTGACTGCTCATTTTTCATTAAGTAAGCAAGTTTATTGTGGGATTTGGAATGAGAGTATTATGGGCAGAGGCGGTAATGATATAGCAAGTGGACTTCGTAAAATATTAGAGAGAGTTTACGCACATAATCCTACAATAGAAGAACTTACGTTGTGGTGCCACAATACTTGGTCAATGTATTTTTGGAACATACCAACGGACAGGTTAATGCCGAAAGCTAAACGAGTTAATTAATAACACTTTCCATTAAATAGAAAACCAGTATATTTTTGACTATCTGGATGCAATCCAATTTGCTAGTAATCAGATGCTAAATCGATAGAAGTAAAAAATTGTTTTTGTTGAAATTTTCTCAATACGTATTCAATTGATAGGGGACATTCCCGGGCAGGGATCACAACATGACGATAAAGATTCCTTGCGTCGAGGAAAATTCGAAGCTGCCCATTTGGTTTAACAACAGTAAGCAAGGGGTTAATGTAAGGTGTATAAGATCTAACAATTATTCTCCATTTTAAAAGACCTTTAATTTCAGTTTCGACTGCTGGAAGCCTAGCATAAGGAATAGGAACATTTACTAGAAAATCCTTAATGTTATCGAATTTTAAATTTACATAAAAAATTTTTACAAGACCTAGTTTTGTAGAAAATATGTCTCTAAATTTATGAAGTAAGTTAATAGTTTTATAACGTTCGATTTCAGATAAATATGTTAAATTATTTATAAATACTTTAATGTCGACAAAGAGTATAATATATTGTTCATCATCATTACTGTTAAAAGCTAAATTGTTGATTTGATTAAAATATTCTTGATTCAAATATTATTTATCCTAAGAAATGCTTTTAATATTAGAGATGGCTATAGCGCGGACTTATAGTGCAGGTCATAAATTATCCTGTCAAAAATTGCCGGAAAAACGTATCACTATTCGTTAGAAGCGGCACATAATTTATCTATTTTTCATAAATACATTTATAATTTTCTTCTAAATGCGCTTTATAGTTTGTGTGACACGAACTAAAGAGGTACTCTACAAATATATTTTGTTTTGAAAACAATAAAATTTCATATGAACAACATAGTCGCTCAATTTAAGTTTGTAACATCACTCGCGCGACGAACGAACACAGTTTAATTTGATCAACTGCATGTGAGTTGTATAAACAAATTTTTTCCATACACTGAAACTATAAATCATCCTGTCAAAAAATTGAATTGTTGAAAAAACATATCTGAGAGGAGCGTACTCTTGTAAATTTTTATGAGGAGATATTTCTTGTACAAAGATACAGATAAATTAAAACTATTACATAATTCGATTTCACCACTGGGTTGGTCATCGAAAAGATGCTTGAATAGCGAAATCTGGCAAAAATTCTAGAATATTTTTTCAATAATCCGAAAAGATATAAAAAATCCTTAATCAATGGATTGACCAACGAAAAAGTAACCAAGTACCGATATTTAGAACAAGTTCTAGAATATTCGTTTTGGAAATTAGAAAAAATATCGAATATCTGATTTCACCACCAAATTTTTCATCGAAAAGCGATCAATTAACGGAATTCGGTAAAAGTTCGAGAATATTCTATTCTGAAAATAGAAAATATATCCAAAAACCAACTTCACCATCAAAAAAGGGGCATCAAAGGGGTTTGGGCATCAAAAAAGTGTCCAAATAGCAGAATTCGTTAAAAGTTCTAGAATATTCTTTTTGGAAATCAGAAAAATTATTGAAAATTTGGCATCACGATCAGATTGTTCATCAAAAAAGTGACCAAAAAATGAAATTCGGTAAAAGTTCTAGAATATTCTATGTGAAAATCAGATAAGATAACCAAAACTTGATTTCACCATCGAATTAGTTAGTTAAAAAGGATCCATGTAGCGAAATTTAACGAAAGTTCAAGAATGTTCTATCTGGAAATCAGCAAAGATTACAAAAATTTTACTTGACCATTTGTTTAGTCATCGAAAAACAAGTTAAATACAGGTGAAAAGATTTGACAAAAGTTTCTATTCGAAAATTAATAAAGATGTTGAAAAACCAATATCACTATTAAAAGAATTATTGAAATAAAAGCTAAATAAAGATATTTAACAAAAGTTTTAGAATGTTCTGTTCGAGAACTAGCAATGATAACGAATTATTTATCATAAACTGGTTATAATTGATGAATTTAGGCTCCATTAGTCCCATGGATTTGGTTAACGATAGTGTATTTGTAAAAAAATGACATATCGTTACTTTTCGCAATCGTAAACTTTAATCGTAAATATCTCCTAAACGGTTCGTCGTAGCTAAAAAATAACGAAATTTTTGAAGGCTTAAGCGAAGCAAGTTGTGAGTACTCCGAACGGATTGCGACTGTCAAAACCTACTTTTCGTTATCGAAAATTATCGATACCGCGTAACTTGTCATAAATTGGTTATAACTAGTTAATTTGGGCTCTGTTAGTCCCACTAATCTGGTCAGTAACAGAACAATTTTTTAAAAAACTACTTTCCGTTAACTTTCGCTATCGAAAACTTTAATCGTAAATATCTTCTAAACGGTGCGTCGTAGCTCAAAAATAACGAAATTTTTGAAGGCTTAAGCGAAGCAAGTTGTGGGTATTCCGAACGAATTACGACTGTCAAAACCTACTTTTCGTTATCGAAAATAATCGATATCGAAAATAACGATATTTCCAAAATGGATGTTATAAGGAAAGGAAGTATTTTTTCAAATAAATAACATCTACTATAAATTATACTTATTTTTCGTTATCAAAATCTTTCGATCGAAAACAGATGGGAAATAGTATCCAATTTTTTTAAACTTATAGTTGTGATTTCTTATATTGTTACTCATGTTGGTTTATTACGTTTTTATGTTCAATAAATAATCAGAAGATTAAATATTTTCCTACTTTTTTGCTTCTACGGTAATTTCAATAAACTACATACATACTTAATATAACTAACAACTACAACTAAAAACTAAATTACTTAATAGTTAATACTAACAGTTAAATTTTTCAGTCATTAGTTGCAAAAAAAAAATATTTTTGTCATTGGTTATTAATTATTAGTTACAACTAACATCTAGGCATCTAGCCAGTATTGGACTACTGTTTTGTTGAAAATTAATATGTTAATAAGGTGTGCTACACTTCACTGAAAGTATCATTTTTCTTTGCATTTACCTAATAATAATTAAAATTTGTAAATGACTATAGATTTTGAAATTACAGTTTATTTTCATTTTTTAACCCCTCATACTTGTTTTTGCGCTACTGGAGAACATTCAATTTTTTGACAGGATGATTTATATATAGTACACTATAGAGTCCGGGCGCTAGTTATAATTAAAATAAAAATAAATTCTATTTCTTTCTATCCTACACAATCTCTGAATAAAATAAAAAGTTACTATTTTTTCCGAATATAACAAGTATTATTGTAACTTAGACATTTAAAACAAACAACTTTACAAGGAAAAGGGCATAGCCGGGTAAGATAGGGAAAACGGCCCTTGACGCAAAATTGATTATTTTTATAGGAAATAATACTTCTTAGCCCCAGATACATTCCTACCAAATTTCAACCCTCCGAGGCTAATAGTTTATGAATACACAAGCAGACAAATATTTTCAAAAAAAATTTTTTTTGATGAAATTACTGAGCCGATTTATTTGAGTTTAATATAATATTGTGTACCCACCTTAGGCAAAGTAATAAAAAAAAAATTAACGTTATATCCCTATATTACATTAATTTTTTAAAATTTTTAAATTTAAGAAAATTTTTTTTTGGCACTGACGCGTTAGCGACACCCATCATTTTTTGTTCAATAATATGCCTCTTAGTACTCTATAACATATACTTTTATGGAAAAATTTTAGTTGGTAGAACATAGTGATATTTCAATACAAATGCATGCCATGTTCGGTACTACATATATTACTTATGTATAAAAAGGACCATAAAGTAAAGCATCTGCCTTATTTCTAAAACACAGTAGAACTCTAAGGAGTGCAATAAAATGTTCTCTTCCCCCCTGAGTTGCAGTTCTTGGAGTTTCTGTGACGGTCTAAAAAATATATATTTTGACTTGTTATAAAAAATATGTTTTAACTTGTTAAAAAATAATTTTCAAGGTTAATTTTACCATGAATCTGAATATTTGATTGAAATCAATAAAATTATCTCAGCATACTTACTAATTAAAATTACATCTAACTCAACAAAACTTATAAGTTTTAGAAACTTTATTTAAATAGAGATAATTATAATAACAACAATACGTCTTAAATGTTATATTGCTTACATAATAATAAACATTAACGTAATAAATTGGAACAAAAAACTTCAACAATATATAGTAATAACAACAGTCCGGCTAAAACCTGTTGTAGTTATAAAAATATGTAGGTAAAGTACATGTACATATAACTAACTTGAAGAAAGTTGTGTACATGTGTACGCAATGTGTAGCTCGCCCCTCTCACTTGATGTTTTTGCTGCACTTCTTAAGCGGGTGCAGAAAGTGGATTTTTTCTGTAATAAAATTACATACGCTCATAACTACGACAAACAATCTTAGACAAACGTCTAGTTTTACCTGCCGTCTTCTTTTATTAGCACGATGACGGGTCATGGGGAATTATAACGAAATGACCAACTGGTATACTATTTTGACAGCTAATAAACTTTGTATGAAATAGTTGACGTCGTAAGACGTGGTGTATGAGCTAACAAAATTTCACTTTACGTCCTACAAAGGAAAAAACTCTAACAAAAGAGAAATCAATATCTATTTTGTTTTATTAATAAATACCCCTGTCGCAGCATCTGCATAACATAGCGAATTTCCAATCATAAAAGTTACTTTTTTTCGAAAACCCGCTTACCTAGAATAATGGTTCAAAATGTATTTTCTGTGATTTTCTTGGTTCTTTACCACAATGTAAAAAAAATTGGAAAAACTTTTAAATTTTGGCAAATTGTTTGCAAAAAACTCATTTTTTTGAGGTTTTTGGAATTGGACGTGTCTGACTGGAGAACTCATACAAAATTTTTGGACTTCCAACGTTTTATTGTTTTATTATATTTGCATCCCAAACTAGTATCTATCCTATAAATATAACAAGTTTCATCCAAAATGAATTTTTCGGATATATAGGCACTTAAATTTTCGAAATTTCTAAATTAATTTAAAATAGAGTTAGTCTCCAGAAATTTTGTATTATGGTAAATTTAATTTAATAAATGACAAGTATATAAGTATAGTAATTATAAAGCATTCGCATAGAACAATAGTTTTAAGTATACATGCACATAAGCAAAATAATTTTTGAATTTTCCTGAAGGAAGGAAATATTTTCCCGTAATAAGAAGTATCCTAAATGTTGACGCAGGTAATAAGTTATCACTACACCAGATTTCATAAAAATCCGTTCAATAGTTTTCGCGTAATATGTGCACATGCTCAAAAAGTTTTTTTATTTTCCTGTGGGAATGAGCCACTTTCCCGAAATAAAAAGTATCTGAGATGCTGACTCAGGTAATAAGTTATCACCGCACCAAATTGCATCAAAATCCGTTCAATAGTTTTTGCGTACTGTATGCACATGCTCAACATGGTTTTTCCATTTTCCCGTGGGAATGAGACATTTTCTCGAAGTAGAAAGTATCTTAGATGTTGATCCGGGTAATAAGTTGTCGGCACACCAAATTTCATTAAAATCCATCCAGTAGTTTTTGTGTGATGCGTGAACAGACGAACAGACAGACAGACAGACAAAAATTTAAAAAATCGCTGTTTTGATATCTACATCGATAACTATTTACAGTATCTGCACAATTTTTAAAAAATATTCCCTATACAGAAACGGTCTCGTTACATTTGTATTATATGTATAGATTACCTATTAATGGCTCTTTATTTAAAATATTAATTTTTTTTTAAAATAAATCGCCCCCTGTTCTAGGAAATATATATTTTTTAAATTTTTATAAAATTTCTTATGAAAGTGAGCTTCTTAGACAATTTTATTTTGTATTAATGTATTTTATTTTGTATTAATGTATTAAAACATGAACATTTAAATGTTGGCAATTTCTGTATTGTGGCGCTATCTATCTAGCGCGTTAGTTAACTACTTTATTTAAAAGTTCGAATAAAATTCCAGTCATTTTAATTTTTAATTGTTCAAGAACTTCAGTACCTTCAGTATCATAAAAGCAAGCAAAATAATATTACAATTTATTTATGTAGATACATATATGATGGAAAGTTAAGAAAAGAAAATGTTTTTTTGGAAGTTCGTGTTTAAGGTAAAATCGAAAAAACTTGGAAAATTTAATTAGTAATTAATTTTTTTTAAATATTTTTAGGTTTGGTTGTAAATGAATCTACTGTTGATCTTTTAATATGATAGTGAACTATTCATTATTTAAAATGAAAAATTGTGTACGTATTAGATGATGAAAATAAAAAATTAGTAGTTTGAAAAACCGAAACAAATCGACCGACGTCTTGAAAAAGTCTGTCGGGACACCGGAGCAACGGAGCTAGAACCGTGACAAATCCGGGAAAACCAAGACGTATGGACACTCTACACGGATTGTGAATGTTATAAACTTTAAGTTTTGATTTTTAAGCATATTATGAGTGAAATTGAAAATTAACAACGTGTGAAATTTGACATTTTAGTTAAAGTGCATATAAAATATAATACCTACATGTTTTTATAAAAATGCAAATATAAATAAATGTTTTCTGTTTTTTTTTTTTTTTTTTTATTTTAATTGTTATTAATTATTTGGCTTTTTTAATAACTTAGAATTTTTCTGTCAAATGAATAAATTCTGAAAATATGAATTTATGACATAATTTCAGTAAAAGTGAAAATGAAATTTTTCACCCACACTTTTGTAGTGCCAATGTACATCACTGGATCCCAATTTTCAAATGGATAGATAATTTCAGTAGCGTAGAAACTAATTATTAAAAAATTGCAAACCAAATGTGTTTATATGATAATACGTGCTTATAAAATTTATATACGTGTTCTTCCGAAAATCGTAAATACCTAATTAACTTTCTCTCGATGAAGTTGGATTGACAAACATTTACATTAGGGATGTTATGGATATTCGTAACCTTAACTAAAACTACCGATATCCGAAATAATTAAATATCCGAAACCGAAAGCGTATACGAAAATGAAAGTTTATAAGTCTAGTAAGTACTTAACACATTAATATTTTTTGTATATATCAATATCTAAAAATATTTCAGTCCCTTTTTGACAATCTTGCCAGAACTTAAACACTTTTTTAAATATTTTTATTGTTAAAATCGAAACGTTATTTTGAAGCCGGTTAAAATTAATATATTTTACATTAAAATGTGTGGTCAATACAATCACCCGCTAGTTAATTATCGCTAGATTTGATGCTAGAAAATTGAGAAAAAACAGGTCATATAGATTTTTTTTTATTTAGATTTTATTTGTGATGATTGAATTACAAAATTCAAAAGGATGTTAAAAAATGTGTGTATTCACTATGAGCTTTTGCCTGTAGTAAATCCAGCTGCTCAAAATCGGTTCCAATATATCAGTTGGTCAGGACGGCATTTGTACATAATTTTAATATTTTCTTTAAGAAATAGTATTTTTTTTTTAAATACTTGTTTGATTTTTTCAAGGCGAGTACTTTTTACGATGTGTGTTTACCAAATTCTACAAAATAATTAAAAAAAAAAAAACATTGTAACCCTACCATTTTGAAATTTTCAAAAAAATATCATGAAAATTACCTCATATATGCTTTTTCTGAGTTAATTATTGAAAAATATTCTATTTTCCGAGATTTTTAAGGTAAAACGAGTAGATGTATGGTTTTTGTTAAACAAATTTCAGTTCTTTAATACATTTTTGCCTTAAAATATTTAATATTTTCAAAAATGTATGATACAACTTTTCAAAATTTAAAATTATTTGTTTTGTTGTCAAAAGAAAAAAAAAAACTGAATGTGCAAATTTATTTACCACTAAAATGATGGGTTTATACATATAATTATAACGTAGTATTGTCATTTGGATAGAAAATTACGTAAAAATATTATTGTTTGAATATGATTTAACGTAATTTTTATGCGATTGTAGCAAGCTCTTATTAATTTTAGGAAGGTGTAAACATCATTTAAATTCTGATCATATCACATAAAAAACTGCGCCGTGATTTTTTATCTAAAAAAAAATGGAATAGAGATACATTATAAAAACATTTAACTGACAAAGAAAAAGAATATAGCCGAATCGTTAAATTGGATTAAAAAAATCATGACACGCTACTTATAAAGCGGTTTTTTTCGAATTTAGCTCGTAAAAAATGAGACAGAAAAAAAAAGAATGCGAGTGCGAGTGAAATGGAGAACGACATATTTCCTAGTTTTTCTCGAAAAGTAAGTAATTTAGAGCAACGGAATAAAAACATTTTTTATGCATTTTACCTTTTACTATGGCTTGGTGTAAAAAAAAATTTGAAAAATTGCTTAATTCTGGCAAAAAACTCATTTTGTTGACAAAAAACGCCCGGAAAACCTACTTCTGGGCATCCGACGTGTCTGGCTAACGAACTCATCCAACGATTTGGAAAATCGAATTCGCACACGACATTTCATAAGCATTAAACGTTTCGTTCGAGAGTTATCGCGCGGATACATATATATATATATATATATATATATATATATATATATATATATATATATATATATATATATATATATATATATATATATATATATATAAATTTTAGTGAATATCATTTTCGTATTCTAGGGACCTCAAAACATATTTCTGATATGGTCTCGGGCTTAGGTCGCACCATGACACCTGGCGTAAAAGCTGAATTTCCAGTTTTGGAAATTCGCTAAAAAAGGCATACGGCAGATAATGTTGGCCTTTTCTAAATTTAAACTAGTTTGTCGTAGTTATGAACGTATGTAATTATATTATTTTAGAAATAGGGTAGATATTTTACTTTTTATTGTCCAGGAGGTAGGGAGGGATCCTAGTGAGCGTGTTTTTTTTTAATTTTTGGTGTTTTGCAAGATCTTTTCAGCAGGAAATACTAGTTATGAGATTTTATCACGCATACCACACGTGCTTTTACTTAAACTGACAGGAAAGCTTTGTGATTTCCTGTGGCTGGATAAAACCATTAAAACGACTATAAAGCCGCGTGTCTAGAGCTCCTTGCATTTACAGAGCATTTGCTCTGGTACAACTCGAAAACACAAAGCTAATTTGCCTCAACATTGCCAGATATTTTTTGATATTTTTTTACTAACTCGAAGCTATATTATGTCACCTAGCCTATGTTTGTAAGAGTAAAGTAAGAATTTTAACAATATCACCCCAATCTAAATTGTTTCAGACGCTTTTCCATGCTTTTAGTGGCTGTGCTTGTCTGTCTACCCCACTGGTTTTTCTACGACGCCACCTAGCCTATATTACTAAGAGTAACGTTAGGGATCTAATGATACAATATACATTTATTTAAGTCGGCTCACATGTACTTGCTGCCATATATCACCTAGCAAGGGGTCGATTTTGACCAGGATATCACAGTCAGCACAAAAATGTTGAGTAACTTGTTGTAAACGACTACTTCAGTAATATTTCAACTAAAAACACATTAATACACTCGTTTAGGGGTTTTTGATAGGGTTCCCATCATATTAGCGTAAAGATAAGTTGGAGGTAAGGAATCTTAAGAAGCATGTGTCCTTAACAAAACTGTTTAATAACTGTGATAAGAATTCAAAGATAACTTGTATTTAACTTTACAGTTTACCATTTTGTGACGGAAGTCATGTTTTTTGATTTATGATATTTTGTGAGACCTTTCCATACTGATGAAAACACTGGTAGTGAGCCTTAATCGCACACGCTTGCTTTTTATAAGGATGAGAGGAAGGCATCGCCACATTTTATGGCTAAACAAGCCCACTAAGGCGGCTGCAACACCGAGTGTCACTAGAGCCCCTTGTATTTAAATCCTTAAATTAGCCTTACTTGGCCCAATTTTGTGAAATATTTTTAGACATATATTTACTAATTCAAAGGCGTAGATTTCAAAACTCGATGTCTGATTTTGGTCCAAGGTCGCGTTTTGTGTGTTTTTATAGGTCATTTAGGAATTTTTGCAAGTATCTTCTTCTAAATACCGTGTTTTCGAGAGCTGTATACACTGTCTTATGGAGCTCTTAGAACCCTACATGCATATATATATATATATATATATATATATATATATATATATATATATATATATATATATATATATATATATATATATAATACTTATGCACTTGGGGGTAAGGAAACTGGAAAATCGGGAAAAGTCCAAAATTGAACATTTTGGTACAACTCGAAAACGCAAAGCAACTTTGGCCTAATATTGCAGCTGTGGAATATGTGTGCAAGGGCGAACCCTACCATGGCACCCCTGACCCAGGTTAGACCTTAGGCAGATTCACCTATTTTATCCGGAGAGGTCCTTTGATAAATCAACAAACTAAAGAATTCAGCAAGATGCTTAACAGTTTTGTTAAGTAGATTGCATAAAAATCATATCTTACAATCTTGGATTTTGTCATTAGAACTGAGAGAGAAGCTTGTGACGTCAGTGACGCTATAGCAACCAGCACACACTTAACGAATAGAAACATACAGTTGAGGGTAATTCTTGGAAAAACAAATCAAGCTGTACAAAATATTCTAAGTACGAGTTTCTGTCTCATTTCAACTAAAGAAGGATTATATCTCTATGCCGTATAGAATGTGGTAGGACATTCGAGAAATTTCCAAAAAGAAAATATATTAACTGTTGTATGAAAAAACAAATATTATTACTATTTTGAATCTCAAACTATCAACAAGGTTACGTTTCACCTCAGAACGCAATTCTTTAAGTTAAACTTTATTAAATACAAATTTTTGTTAAAATACTTGTAACTAATTTTGTATCGTTATTTATTTTTGTTATCAGTTATCGTTAATTAATAAACAAATTTGTATATAGAGGCTGTTGCAAGTACCATGAACCTTTTCGACGCGAGAGAGGAGAAATTTTTGCTATGGAAGGGCAGTATTTAAAAAATCTATTAAAAATCTTTAAAACACCAATCAAAAATTTGTATGCATAGTTATTGAAGGAGAAGTTCACTATCTCCCAACTCTAACAAACAAAAAAGGAAAGTTAAGTGGTGTATATTTGGATAAAGTAAGATAACATATTTATTTCCTAAAAATTTTATTATTTCTTAAAGGATTTTATTCATAACAAAGATAAACATACATCTGATAATGATAACAAAGATAAACATACATTATACATTCCAACAAACCAAAACTAAAAAAATTTCAAAAAAATTTTGTAACTATTATTGTTAATACAATATTAGATATATTAGATATTATTACATTGTCAATATTTATTGTATTTGTAGACACTGAAGAAGGTATAAAATATACCGAAAAATTTCTGGACAAAAATAAAGAAACAATTTATTCTACGGAAGATAGTCGGAGTATTATTTCTAATCCTTCACCTCCTTGGATAAATTAGTAATTAAATTATTTGGGAACTCAGGTTTATAAAATTTGTTAAAACATTTACTTATTATATCATAACCAATATATTTCTTTTAATGTTAAAAAATTATTTAGGTTTAGAAGCTAAAAAAAAATGTGAGTGTGTTAAGACGACATGACCGAAGTCAAAATTTTTATGCGATCTCGTAACCGATTCGAAGTAACATAATAGGACTTTAACTTTAGGACTAGATAGGATAGTTTTATAGTTCAATAAATTACATCGAGAACAACAACAAACATTAGGTATGAATCGGGTTTATTTACTTATTATCACCTGTACTCAAAAACATATACTTGTTAAAATTAAGAAAAAAACTTAAAATGCTATCAAAACTATACCCCGTTTCAAATGTAATTGAGCATGAGCCATCGTTAAAAAATTAAATAATTATTATATTCGAAACAAATCAATCTTCTATTCTTTCCTAAAAACAAACTGCAAATTTAAAATTTATGCATTTGCAACAATCAAAGAGATAAAGCTAAGAAAATGGGAATTCATATTCATGTTAAAAGAAAAGTGACTCAGTGTTTCATGTTAAAAGCTATTCAGTTATTTTTGAGTTGCTTACAAGTCAAAAGTGTAGTATTTTGAAATATATTGAAATAAATCAACAAGTAATCAGAAATGAAACACAATCTGGTTGTCTTTTTTCTAAGCTACTGGAATTGAAGGAATGTATTTTAATAACGTCCCAGTAAACACATTTATGTAAAATTTACGTCAGGATGACATCATGCTATGTCAAGATTTACGTAAGATGTAAGTCACATATGAGTCATATATGACTCATTATTTCATACCTCCTGACGTAAGACTTTTACGTAAAACATGTGACGTAAATATGACGTCCGTTTGACATCATTGTGACTTAACTGACGTCAAGTTGATATAACAATGATATAATGGTTACATAAATGTTATATAAAATGAAATGTAAAAAAATATTCGTAAATTACTGATACTTTTTCACCTTTTATGTTACGAATTTTTTTTATTGACATGAGATATTATTACACTTATATACATATATATACATATATATATATATATATATATATATATATATATATATATATATATATATATATATATATATATATATATATATATATATATAAAACTTATGTATATAGGCCCATATATTATGTTATGTACACATATATTATTTTTATTTTTTTTTTTATTCCTATTGACTGCTGCGGGATTCGATTCATAAGCTGAAGGTGCGCATC
The DNA here is from genome assembly GCA_035578155.1 of Brachynemurus nebulosus. NCBI lineage: Eukaryota > Metazoa > Arthropoda > Insecta > Neuroptera > Myrmeleontidae > Brachynemurus > Brachynemurus nebulosus. The sequence goes on along the minus strand of JAPWDM010000035.1, from coordinate 755,329 downwards.
TTATAAGTTTTCCATTGCCTTAACCACTAGACCAAACCTTTTCTGTTTATACCCATCATACTTTCCAATAAGTATAATACCGAATTAATACATACTATGATAAAATAATAAACAGACGCAATGTTAGAAAGTTCATTATTTTTTATTTTTAAAACAATAACTAAAAATTCATTTTAATGTTAAGTATTAAAGGCGATGTTTTTAAAAATTTCAAAAGTATTTAATCAAAATATTAGAGTATACCTAAAGCTGAAATAAATACTCTATATAACATTTAAATAACATGATGAAACCACAGATTACATCTGTGTTATGCAATGGAAGCATTGCATATGCGCAGCAAAAGTTATATAAATTGAGTTAAATATCTTATGTATCATGTGAATTACACTGAAGGCTACCTGGTACATATAAATAAATCTCTATTTTACATATCAACATTCTGTTATAAACAATTGTTTTTAATACGATATTATTTTTAAAACTTTATTTATTAATCTAATTATTTATTTTTAAAATAATATCCAATAAATAATAAAAAAAAATAAAAAACAAGCATACGAGTAGGGGAGGGTGGGGATGTTTGGGACAATTTTCAGTGATTATTTTTTCTACGTCTTATAATTTTAGCTTAAAGAACCAGAACAATTGCAAATGGTAAAGTAACTTTTCAACTATATTGTGATATTTTTTTTAAAGTTAAAATAATAAAAATTTGAATTAAAATAACAATTTTCTTAAAGTATATCAAATGTCCCAATCCTCCCTACCCTGGGGAGGTTTGGGACTGTGCTCGGGGAGGTTTGGTATATATAATAAAACTAAAAGATATCACTCAAAATCTTTGTATTTTTGCATTACTAAAGTAATTGAAATTAAATTAACAATAGTTTAGGCATTAGAAACTAAAATAATAATAATAACATAATTATTTGATTCTAAAACAGTCAAGTTCATGAAAAATTTTATAACTAAATCCCGCTACATGATGTCTTTCTTCCAAAAAATTCAGGTTTTTAATTACATGGAAAGGTTACTATTTACAAAAAATATTTATTGGCTGACAAAACACATATCTCAATCTGTCCCTTGTCATTGAAATTCTCGGAACTGGTAAAATTCCTAACACACTTTCAATTCTCATAACAGATATGTCTTCTTCTTGAGTAATGAAAGTTTTCTTTGATGAATCAATACATTTGAGGGACATAACACTGACTTCTATTTCTTCAGAAGGCGCATCTTCATCAGGTGGTCTTTGTACAATACAGGCATACCTATATTTAGTAGAGAGTCTTGCTCCTCCCTTGAACTCCACCAAAACAAATGTGCCGTGTTTCAAATCTTTCGGTTGAAAGTCTGAAAGATCAGCATACTCTTCATCTGAAACATTCAGAATACTTTCACCAGAGGAAATGTCTGACGAACTCTCTAATGAGCTGTCAATGTTTTCAATTTTCTTCTGTTTTTTCTTTTTGATCTGGTTGGTAAATTTCCGAAAAATTATAGGTTTTTTCAGTTATTGACGAATATAGTTTTATTAAACGTTTAAAAATGAAAATATTTTCTTACATTTTAAGGTTATTTTGTTACAGATTCAGTTAAAAAAAATCATGTAAGCTTATTTGAGAGTGTATTATATAACATACAATCTCGCAAGCTTACATGATTTTTCTCTAGGGAGGTTCGGGACACTGTCCCAAACCTCCCAACATGAGCTGTCCCAAACCTCCCAAATGTGCCTGTTAAGTTAAAATGTGTTCTAAAATCATAACCTTAAAAAGATAAAGCTGTTTTGTTCATTAAAATAAACCTTAATGATGTGGTCATTTGATAAATAATTTACACTTACTTGATGATGTAAAATGAAGATAGAGTGAATTGAAACTTCGGGTTGAAAAACCCAGACTTTTTGAGGAAAAATCACAGTTTTCTCAATGACAGCAGCGTCTTCCAATTTAACTTCATGGAAGTCAAGGTACACTAATATTGAAGTTAGTCCTTCATTCTGGAGGGAAATTGGCTCACTGCAGCCAACGTAACAAAATAAAATGAAGGTGTCCCAAACCTCCCACGTCCCAAACATCCCCACTCTCCCCTACATATTATATTGTATTTATTTGTACAAAATAACATAACAAATATTCTAACATTCAGCTGATGTTACGATATGATGTTCTTGTTATATCAGTTTTACATAAGAGTGGGACTTTTTTCTTAGATAAGGATATGATGGTACATATTATTATATCACTTTTACGTCAGGAAATTAACTTGTAACTTATGTAATTATATGATACATTTGTTACATAAATAATACATAAAGTTATGACTTTAATATGACGTGACAGCATGATGAAAATATTATATATTATGTACGTAACATTTAAGTCATAAAATTGACATCATATAGGAGTCAAGTTTTATGTCAATATGATGTCACACAACATGACATCATATCAAAGTCATAAATTTTATGTCAATATGATGTCATACAACATGACATCATATCAAAGTCACCAAACATAGTCATTATTATGTCATACTTAGATCAAATTGTGAAAATGACAAATGACCTCTGTGTGATTTACATATGACGTCATATTAAAGTCATGTGTTCACTGGGGTATTAGTATTACCTAAATAAAAAGTTTTCTTGGGGTAACTTACCTCAACTAACAAAATTTGAAACAATACAAAATCAATAAAAGTCTTTATATTTTACTTAGAAGAAAAAAAGTCACAACACTAAGAATAAGAAATTGTCTGCTACGCATCAAGTATTAAAACATTAGTTATAGTTAACTGAAAAAAAAATTCACACAAAATTTGTATTTTACAAGAAAATACTTTCTTTTTGGAATCTGTGCCATGTTTAAATTTATATAATTGGTAACTTTTTGATAATGGTATTAAAAATAAAACATGTAACAGAATTTATAAAATAGTATTTTGTAAAATATAAAATTTTTTTTATGAAATATTTTGAGCTGTACAAGTAGTCCAAATGAAAATTATTGTAAAAAAAAAGTAATTAGTATTTATTATTTATCACTATTTACATGAAAATTGTTAATAACTAAACATCAAAACTTAATAAAATTACAAAACATTAAACTGGTAGACACTTGTTGACAATCACTCGTATAATAATAATAACAGAAGAACAGAACCAAAGTACCACGAAAGCTACACTCTGTTAATAAAGAATGGAAAATACGCAATGCATAACATCAAAGTTGAACAAAAATAGCCTGTCTTTTTTGTGAATACTGAGAATTGTCAATGAAATTTCTGAGAATTTCTAAGCAGCCAATCATAAGAAAATATTTTAACAATTAGAGTCTGCAGATTATTTCTGTTAGCAGTATCGTTTCCATTAGTAAAGAAGAGAAAATAGGCAATCCATAGAAACAAAGCTAAGCAGAAATAATCGTGTTTTTTTTTGTAAATTTGCAGAATTGTTAACTAAATAATGAATTGCGAGTCAACCAATCTAGAGTAAGGGTGTTAAAAATTAGAATATTTAACCAATCCAGATAAAAATATTATGGCTCGACTGGAACACTTTTTTCTTGAGTTAGTCCTATTCTTGACGACCTCACCTATTTTAGAAGATAACCTCGTCCACTCAGAAAGGTACCTATTTTTGAACGTTCAATCATCGTGAAACGGCCTCTACTTTAAAATATGCGAGTGTATTTATTTACGACTGATAACCAAGTCCAGTAGTTGCTTAATCAACCAAAAAAGAATCTTCGACCATCAAGGGACATTAAAGGTATAACATCGGCAGGACTTAGAACACCCTCAGTCGTGAAAGGGAATTCGTGAATTTTCCTCCAACACAGGGGCGGCCTAATAGTATGTATTGAATTCGGGTATTCCCAACAATTTGAAGGTCATATGTATGTGTTGATATATTATGTACCTAAACAAACACGGCTGTGTCGTCTGGATGACTACCAATAGTCACCAGTTTATCACACATACGATACGTATACACATAAACCAATGTGTTTTTTGCATGCTAAAAGTATTAGACCAGTGATCCTAAAACAACGGTCTCGAATTCTTGAAATTAATTTTTTCGATAACTACTAAGCACCATAGAAAAAAATTTATTAGGATGTTTTGTTCAACTTTTTGTGGCCTATCATCGGTTTTAATTTGAGGCCTTGGTTACGAATCATCCTGTATAACTAACGAGTAAAAAGAATAAAAAAAACCGTTTTACACCTATACTTAGTTTCACCGGCTCTGAAGCTACTAACATTATTTTTTTTTTTTAGGGTGGCAGCCGCGAAGCGCCCTTTGTGATGTTTGGCGGAGCAGTTTGGGGAAATTCCTGAAATATGGGCTTTTTAAACAGACGTACATCTGCTAAGATTAACTGAAATTAAAATAAGTTAGTAAGAAATTATCCTGAAAGAAAGTTTCTGTTTCGGTTTCGTTGACACAGTAGCCAAAATTGAGACAGTAACCGAAATTCGGTTTTCGTTTCGGTTGTAAAATTAATTTCAGTTCGACACTAGTAATAAATAGAGACACATGTTTGTGATGAGGCTTTAAATACTCTAATTACTTTATTATCAGGAAAGCCCAGAGCATGGAGGGAGAATCTTTGTACTATCTCATAATTTTATCATTTAATTTTCTTTAAAAATTTACTAAATAAAAAATGTTTATATTTTTCTATATCTTGGGCGAATGGGAGGGACGCGGTTAGAATGATACACTTAGGGCCCCAAAATGGGTTAAACTGCCCTGTTGATACTTTCTTAAGCATTGAAGCAATGTTTAGATGCAATTCTTTAACTTTGAATTGATTTCTTGTAGGTTGGAATCATTTCCACCATTAACTGGAATAACATTAGATCGTGTAAATACAGTCTGTCACACAAGAGTGTAGGGTGGACTGTTTTAAGAAAAAAATATTAAGAAGCTCCATTACTGTAGTATTCATTGAAGGGTAGGATAGACTACTACGCTTTGTGTTTGAGTTGTATTACGTTTGTGTTGTATTACGATAAGAACACAATATTTCCAAAATGAGTGCATCATATGAAAATTGTTTCGAGGCAATGCTCTTGTGCACTCACTGTAAAGGACCTAAAATGACTTATAAAGCTGCTGCTAAATATATGCACAAGTCAGAAGACTTTGTATGGAAGTGGGTGTTGCGATATAATGGTTAGAAAAACGTTAACGATTTTTCCGAGAAAGAAAAAACGCGAGGGCCATCTGAAAAAGAAGATAAAACCATTTCCAAGTTATTTCACTGAAAGTCTTTTTTGACACTATGACAAGGACAAAAATTATTGGCTGAAAAGGAAGTTAATACTAGTATAATGACTCTGAATAGGCGATTACGCGAAGAAAATATTTCTTGGCGTAGTACAATGCTGAAATCTTCAATCAAATTGGAGCATGCCAAAAAGTGACACTTGTGGGCTATGCAAAATTTGAATCGTGACTGGAGTAATGTAATTTTTACTGACGAAGCGTGTTTTTATACATGGTTTTCTGCCAAATACACTTGGTCATTTATTAAAACAGGTGTGCCACCATATCCAAGCTCTCTGGTGGTCGTTACCGCAACAAATGCGAAAAATTTTATAAAAAATATACCAAAATGGTGCCCACGAATACTAGGCAATAATGAAGTCTGGACAACTTACTAAGTAATTGTGTAATAGCGCTTTTAGTGTACTTTAAATCGATTTATTCATTTCTAATAAATCATAATTTTTCTTTTAAATATGCAGACGACACGACGCTCTTGCGTGACAGACTGTATGAAATTTGATTGTCACTAATTGTGGACAATCGGTTCTTCGTGCACTAATCAAACAAGTTCACTTGTATTTATGTGCACGAGTCCATATGATCGCCAAATAGTTAGTTTTTATTTAATTGACTGCGGTAGTATGTACAATGTGCACATGGATTTTTTACTATCTTGATGATGGCGGTTCATGTAGAGAACTTTACTTACTTTCTTAATGGTCTCCCTACTGGTTCGAAATAGCGGGAAAATGATAATCAAAGGCTGTGTGTATGTTTTCTTATTAAATATTTTATTAATATTTCGCTTTTATAATCATTCTTATATAAACACTTAATTTTATGTAATATTTTAAATGTAATACTACCGTTCTTAATACAAATACTTTTTGACATTCATATAATTTTTATATTAAGTATATGTTTTATTTAATATTTTATATACTTAACAATAAATAATATAAAATAATTTTATAAAAATAAATCATACTAATTATTATTATGCAAGTAAACTGTAAATTTATGTCTTGTGAAATTTCTGTATATATAAAGAATTTAGCTATTCTTTTATGTAACAAATAATTGTAAAGTTTTAAAGGCTTTAAATTTTTTTTGTAAGTATCAATTCTCGTAGATTTTGTAAATTTTATATTACTTAAAAAAGCTTTTTTTAAACTTAAGTATTTATTTTAAAAGAAGCTCATTGTAAAATATTCAGAGTCGTAACTGGAGCCATTAGTGCCAAACTAAATTAAAAATTATGCATCCTTAAAAAAGAATGAAACTTTTTGGAGAGACTTTCTATGAGTTTCTCTACTATTAAAATTTAAGTTTTCTCTACTTTCAATTTAATTCAAAACCTCACTTTCCTAGCTTTTCCTCAAAGCATTTTGTCAATGACATGACTAAAATTAACTTTTTTTGTAGTGTGTTTTTTTGACAATATGGGAATAATGACACTCCTGAGAATAAAGATAAGGTAGATAAATCAATATTAATTCTAAATTTTTGTTTGATATTATTCGATTGGCCATTACAATATTAATTTAGGATGAATTAATATTGTAACGGCCTTAATTATTTTAAGGGGTTATTCAGGGTTGCAGAGAAAAAAATCGTAATTTTTTTCTCAGTATTTTTGTTTCTTTATATTCTAATCATCATCATTTAAAATCTGGAAACGAATCATTGAGCAGCTGCTGAGTTATTCATATATAAAATATTATTAACAGATACGATATAAAACTTGAAGCTTGTTTATTTGAAACTACGTTTTCAAAAACGGCACACAGACTGCAGTCCGTAGACTTTTGCTAATTATAACTCATGAGAGGACGCTGGAAGTATTAAACTTTTTCTTGGTTACTAAACCTAAAAAAATTTGCTTTCTTTAAATTTTAACCCTTTTTAAAGACAAAAAATGGCGATTTTTCGATTTTTTTTTCAAAAGCTTTCAGTTTTCTTTATTTCTTATTGAATTGGTTTTAATTTAAGGTTTAGGGACCCAAAAAATTTGTTTTCTTCAAAACCCTGTTCTATTTTCTAATTTCTTATCATCCGCTGAAGTTGTGGGCTGTGCGCCGTAAAAGAAGCTTTTTCTTTGACCGTGTATAAATGAGTTACTTAAACACCGTGTGTGAAATACACCATGATCGAAGAAAAATAATTTTTTCTCTTGATACTTAAGGAATACCTAAATGTGTAAAAGGTTTCAAATCGATTGCATGTAATATGTCTTTTTCTAGTTCTTAGCCCTGAATAATCCCTTAAGTCATTACAATGTTATATGCGTTTACTACGCGTCTTATTATGTAATTTTCGAAGTATTAAAACACAAAATATGTATTTCTGTTTGTTAAAAATTAAAAATTTTAAACGCGTCTTTGCCATTTAATGTAAGTACTTATACAGTCGGTTTTAAAGAAGAAACATAAAAATTTTAACATGGGAAAAACTATTGGGATCAGACTCTGCATATTTTTTTATGGATACAATTTTTACATAGTGCTTTAACGCTTTGGTGGTCATAACCTATAATGACAAAATTACCAACCGATACACTATTTTGACAATTAATATGTTTTATATCGTTGTACGCCGTGGTGTGTGAATTACTAAGGTTTCACTTGACGTCTTATGACGCCAATGACAGTCAAGCGTAAGTAAATGTAAAAATTTTTGCTAAATATTTATTATTTGCGTTATAGTCGTAAAGTTCAATATTAATTTAATATTTACTTATGATTATTGCAATAAATTTGCTGATAAATATCTAATAAAAACAAAATAAAGTACCTGACCATAACAAATTGCTCCCATGTTAAGATTTACCTATATATTTCTAGTTGCCTGAAACCTCCTGTATAAGACATATTTGAAATTTACAATTCAGCAACATAGTCCTACAATTAGTGTAGGTAGATTATATAAACTTTTTAACTAGTTGAGTGAGAAAAAGGGTCAAATTTTGTATCCTCTGAGATCTGCGTTCCTGGCTGTCAGTTCTCTTACTAGTCCCTAACTGCGATGCTGTCAGTATTAATTTTTTTTTTTTAAATTAATTATTAGTAAAATTTCTGTGACTTTTACGATGCTCTTAAATGAAAATTTTACTAGTAATGTAATTTCAGGATAATTTAGCTAATAAAAGGAGAGAACCTTCTTATTCATTACTCTTCTTCATATGTATAGTAGGTAATTTAATCTGTCAATACAGTCACTTCCATATAGTAATAGTTTCTGAGGCTGAAAAAATAGGTAAATATTGCAAATAAGTTGATTACATTTCTTATGTGAATTTAGTATACTAATAGTAGCAAACTGATTTGAAATAAACGTAAGAAACCAAACTAATCACTGAAAAGGTGGAAAGAGTTAAGGTTTTTTTTTAAGCAATTTGGTCAATAAATTGGTCTCGATGCGGTTTACGGATTGCCAGGTGGCTTTAGTCTTATATAGAATTAATAGAAACTAAAATTTAAGATTCCATAAAAATATCTAAAATAAATCCAAAACCAAATATCTGGCAGCCTTTTTAGATTACAAAATTCAAATAACTAACTGGATTCTATTGTAAAAAATTGGTCTGACTTAAAACTTTTTTAAAAACCATATTTGAAATATTTACAAAGGTGTGTTAAATTTTGATAGAAAATGTGCAAAGGTCCCAGTATAGCTATTGAATTATTTTCTACTGTAGAATATTAATTATAAATAAAATTTGAAGTAGGAGAGAGGCGTACCAGGTGTATCAGTTGTAATAATGGATTAATTGTAACATTGTGATTATGAACTCTACTATTAGCATAATTAAAAGTTTCTTCAATGTATATATAATTTTCTACTACCCCGATAAAAAATTTTCGCTTATTTATCAAACAACTTTTTGAAAGCTTGACTGAAGTAGTACTGCAAATCCTTTATCCAATGTCTAGTATGTCTTTTACTTTAAACCAGTATTTTGGTTAGTTCCTTTAGTTTGTTATAATCGTCCTTATAATGATTTCAGTTGAATACATCACAAATTTGTTTCAAAATGGTGACTATTTTGAAATCGAATTCACATTAGACCTGTAACCAAGTCGATATTAGACGAAACAATTCCGACCTACGTTTTTTTTTTCCATAAAGTTGTTAGGTTAAGTATCGTTAGTTAATAAACTATGAAATTTTCCCCCTCCAACGAGCACTACCTACTCATTTTTCAGGAGGAGCAAGAGGTGACATATTATTTTTTGGCCAATTCCTTGTTTTCTTTTTTAATTTTACAGGAAAAATGATTCGGTATAAACAGGACCGTAGAGAGAAATGGCGGGCCCAGGGAATAAAACACATCTTTTAAAATTTTTCCCCGAAAAGAAATGTTCTTACTTTTTTCCAGGCCGCTACCGACTGCTACTGCCCCTCTCTTCCAGTTGAGGCCCCAGGGCTAAAACCCTGGCTACCCCAGCCTTTCGTCGTGCCTAAGTACAAAATTAAAGCTTATAGAATTGTTTATGAAAATGGTTTTATACCTATTTTCCGACAGGTTAATATTTTTTCAAGAAATGACCTTATAAAGCTAAGTCATAGTACTTGATTACTAAATTCTCCATATATTCAGTTATTCTCAACCTTACCCTTCCACCTAGTAAAATTCCAAAAAATTAAATAGCACAAAATTATAAACCGTTTATGAGTTCGTCACAGTGAGCAGAAATGTAATATTCTTAGTTGAGGGTCAAGTTGAAGGGTTAACTCAGGTTTCTCCCTATTTAGAAAGTAAAAATTTTATATTATTCTTAAAGAGCTATTTATTAGCTTTTGAGCTGATATGGTCTCGATTTTTAATCCCCTTAGTCACCTTTAATTTCTGGAACTCAAAGAAAGATCTACTACAAAAAATGAAAGTATATTTTAGATGTAGCATTGTAGAATATTTTCTTTTAAAAATAAATACTTGGCTCCTGATCTAAGATAGGTATCGTGCAAAAATTAAGATTCTCAATCAAAGTGACACTAATTTTTTTAGTTGAAAACATGAGTGGATGAATGTGTTATGTAACATTTCCATAATTTTACAATACAAGCGTTTGAAAGTTTTTATATACATATACTTTCCATGCAATAGAACATGTTTACTGTTGAATTTTTACAAAATTATGGGACGTAATGAAACCACATTTTAATATAAATGATACTATATGATATGATATATACTTATATAGCATAGAATATTTCAAAATTTGGAAAAAAATGAATTTTTGAAAAAATGTTACTTAACACCTTCATTCACTCATGTCTTTAGTTATTATTGATACACCTCTCCCCTACAGTTCTAACAGCTATATTTTTCATTTATAAAGCTTTTTTTTATTATTTTTCTTTTTATTTATGTTTTACAATTTATTTGTTTTATAATCTATCAGTGCATTTTAATTAACGTACTTATTTATAATTATCTTTTTTTTTTTATTAATTTATGAACTCTTTTAATGAGTCGTGAAAATTATTAAATGCGATTTAAATCAGTGTAATCTTATATTTTGTTTTATGAATGAAAACGATGTCCTTATTAGACCGTCAGTAAATTTTAATTTATTCCTAAAATCTGATTAGTTTATAATAATAATTAGAAATGGGTGAGTTCTTTGATTCGAATGTCGACACAAACGCATTTATACATAAATTGCATCAATAATCAAAGTAATTAAACTAATGAATTTTTTGACAGTGAAAAACTTAAATCGATATAATGTTAAGTAGTTTTTGATGATTGAATGAAATACTTTCTATCTTTTAAATAAATACCCTTTTGTGGTGAGATGAAAAAATGTGTTTATCTATTGTTTTCCATTTAATAATTTTCACTTACTTTAATAATCACAAATTTTATTTATTTAATTTTTAATTAGTGCATTTTTCTAGAATAACATTGATGACTATCAAAATAACAATAGTCTTACTGTTAAGCTGATACCAATTGAATTATAAATAAATATTAATAAAAGTATTATAATACTTTTTTCAGCATTATAAAACAATTAGCGCATAACAAAGAAAGCTTTAACATTAAAGCTAATTGTAATTTAATTATTTATATTAATTTAAATAATAATTGATCCGAAATCAGTTATTATTTATTATCTAATAAGTAACATTGGCCCTTCTTTTTTAATGATTGTGTTTTGGTTTGTAAAGGTAAATTATAAATATTTATAATACTTTTGTTGAATATAAATGTTTCTTGATGTTCCCAGAAACGGAAGTTGATAGCATAAAGTGTGCCTACATATTTTTCTGATAGCAATCCAAAAATTCAAATAAGCTTTACTTTTTTTGCATTTAGTTCTTGGATAAGCTTTATAATGCTTTTTTGTCTAATTGTAAGTAACAACATATTGTATAGAATTTGATATACATATTATATTCTAAAAAAGTTCTTTAATTAAAAAACATGTTTCCTTCCAGTCAAAAAAATATTTTTGTTTTTTATTTGAAAAAATGGTTTTAAACAGGTTTCTTTCTCTATATGGTTCATTTCAGTTAAATTTAACCATGCTTTGTCACTTTGAATTTAAATAATTTCCGTTTTTTTGGCTTTATCTCTTTTATTATTGCATTTATGTAAATTTTGACAGCCTATTTTTTGAAAATAATAGAAGATTGATTTGTTTCGAATATAAGAATTATTTAATTTTTTAACGAAAACTCATGATCAATTGTATCTGAAATGAGGTATAACTCTTTTCATTAATTGTATACATGGCATATCAAATTTTATATGGAACCATTTTTCGAAAAATCGCGTGACTTTTACCATACTAACCACTGACAATTTTTTTGATAATGGCTAGTAGAAATTAGACAATTCATAAAAAGCAATAATTTTTAAGGTTATTTGTTATTGTTGATTTGAAAATTTTCATCGCCCGAAGTAAAAACCCTCAGTCTTAATTTATAGGTATCAATTATATTTAATCCTGGACGTACAAACCCCTACCTGAATTTAGTGCACAGAATGTCTAGTTAAGTTTAAAATAAGTTGTTTCTTAAAAATAGCAACCGTATATAAAATTATACCTCTTTTGACGCGTTATGAGTTATGACAAAAATCTCACTCTAACATCAAAATTAACAGGACGAAGTTCGTCCCTAAGCAAAATGCTACTTGCGTATGGCGTCTAATAGCTGTATTTATGCTATTTATTCAGCAGTGTCTAGATACACAATATGTGTTTTATTTCGAAATTATATATATATGTAATAAGTTATATATATGTATGTATAGTAGTGATTGATAGTGAATACTGGTGAATATTATCAGGGCTGGACGTAGCCTAAGTGGCGCCCGGGACCCGGTACCGGCGCCCCTGTCTTTCCGTAAAATGACATATATTTTTTTATTTTTTTCCCTAAAAAAACAAGTGGCGGGCAAAAAAAAAAAAAAACTAAAATTTAACAGTTTGAATTTGCCGTTTTGGCGTCCCAAAACTTGGTGTCCGGGGCAAGTCCGGAATATTACTGTTCGTATGTATTATTTTATTTCAATAAATTATTTGCATGCAAATTAAAAATTAGTTTTTGATTACGCCAAAGAAGTATAATTTTTCTAACGCGACCATATAAGTACACAGATCTACATTTATCTATTTTTAAGAAAAGCATATTTGAATTTTAATATTAGAGTTTAATTTACAAAGTTCCAATTGCATTCAATGGTAACCACTATACATTTTATCCATTAAAAAAAAAGTTTTAATAAATTTCTAGTTGGACGGATAAATGGTTATTGTATAATGGATATGACCTCAGGTATTTTGTTTATCGAAACTTTGCAAAATTTTATTGAGCATTTTTTAAATGTACGCATACCTAATACTTTAACAAATTTCTTTTTGGTTATAAAATAAATATAAATACAGGATACAGGTATATAAGAATAATAAGCAGAGAATAATTGGCACAAATTAAGTGTTAATTAGAAATGTTCGACATACTGTTAAAAGAAAATTTTAAAAAAAATTAGCTAAGATATATAGAAGATATTAAGTGAATAATTTTATAAATTCATAGACTTCTTTTTAATTTTGATTTTTCAGTGTCTGAACCTAACGATAAATAAATAGTGAAAATGGAAAAAAGTTTGACTAAAATTACTAAAGAGTGAGTCATACATTAGAACAGTTTCATTTAGCTAATTTCTGTTAATTTTACATCCCAATTCAAAATATTGTCATTTTGTAATTTATGATAACACTTATTCCAATAAAAATCCAAAAATATTGATGTAAGATTCTAAAAATTTTAAATTAAATTAATTAATTATTCTACAATTTAAACGACAACTTGACTATTTTTAATACTATAAGATTTTTTTTTTCTTAAAACATTACAATGCTTAAATGCATGACCCCAACTTTAATTATTTTGTTTCTTAATTTGATGAATGTTTAAAATTATTTTTAGAGAGTTTTTGCAAATTACGGTAAAGTGTATGACAATATTATTTTGATAGTTTAAAAGATAACAAATTTGCAGTCAATTAAAGAAGGTACAGTGTCTCATGTTACCTTTGAGACTCTCATAACAAGTTCATAAGTTCATAAGTTCATAGTTTAAAATTTTGGTTAAAAGTCTTCTTTTATGAAAACTTTTCCCTTTCACACATTCTCAAAAATTAACATTTGTCGGATAGTCGATGTTAGCGATACCTAGAGGCGTAATTATAATGGTACAAGTGGAGCAAGGCGTTGTAGAGCGCATGACAAAAAAGGGCACAACAACGAAAAGTATGGGCGCAAAAAGGGAAAGTAATTTTTTGTTGGAAAATATTTGGGACAGACTTATTATCTTAGAAAGAAAGTAAGTCAGAAATGGTATGGATTTTTCAGAGGGGCACTTGAATGGGATCTCTCCAGGATACAAAATTTGTAGTTACGCCTCTAGTGAGACAGTGTATATATTCTCAGAGATTCACCTTCTCGAGTTTTGGAAAGAAATTTAGAAGTGTTTAGATGGAGATGGGGGAGGGGTGTAAATCTTCAGAAATGTTAAGATGAAGTTTGCAATAAACTCTATCAAACTGTGCATATGTTCAATTTAATAGAATTCGTAGATGTTGAGGAAAAAAAATCGTTCAAAATTTGGTGATGGGCATTTGGTGAGTCTAAATACATATCATAAAATCCACCGTAATAATACACCGACCCTAGTTGAGCTATGGTAGTGTTTTTTCTCAGTTAAGTACTTTATTAGTAGTTGGATTTTATAGATTTTCTATTAATGAATAATAAATAATATTCAACAATGCGCAGAATTTTTAAGCAGCTTTTGTGTAATATAATATACTACTACAAACAATTAAGGGAGCAAAAAAAAATTGTTAATTTTTTAGTGATTTTTGAAGGGCTGTATTTACGTGAAAGATGGTTACGTGAAAGGGATGATAAAAAAAGAATTCTGAGGCTCCAAGATTCTAGTTTTAAATCTTTTGTCCAAAAATTTTTAGGAGTGGCAGTTGTCGAGCAATTCTAAGCGATAACACAAAAATTGAAAATTTTTTCCTCTGTTTTTTTTTTTCGGTCTACGTGCTTGTAACATTTTTTTTACAGTAAAGCCATGGTATTGACTTGATAGCCTGTTTATTCAGCTTTAATTTCCTTTTCTAAATTTTTCTCTACGTTGAATTGTTCCGGAGATATCCAACTTTGAATGCAAAAGGATCCTTTTTGCTTTAGCCATCGATATTTCAGTAACCAGTGTTCGGACAGAAAATTTAAGGACAGTTTTGGAATCTGGAATAAATTTCCTATAAGGCTGTTGCCGCGGACTTTAAGAAAAAAATTTTTTTCATCCTTAATTTTAACCTAAAAAATGTGAAAAAAGGGGCTTTTTTCCTTGTTGCGAAAAATTGTCCGCATCCTTGCGAATATTGGTGGGGAATTTAATATTTGTACGAATTTTTATAGGTCACTATACCCCCAATAACCTTGCAAATCGGCAGATCGATCTATCGAAGGGCTTTCGTAAACCGTTTGTTCAAAATGTCAGAAAAAAAACTAAAGGAGCAAAATTTAATGCACAAAATTGAATTAAAAAATCAATTTTTTTTTAACTTTTTCACAGAAGTTAAGCATCTTTTATCCATTAAATTTGAAAATTAAGGAAAAAAATTTTTTAAAGTAAAAAAAATTTTGAAAAACCAAATTTTTTCTTAATTTTCAGATTTAATGGATAGAAGATGCAGAACTGTGAAAAAAGTTGAAAAAAAAATTGAATTTTTAATTCAATTTCGCTTCTTTAATTTTCTTTCTTTTGACATTTTGAATAAACGGTTTACGAAAGCCCTTCGATAGATCGATCTGCCGATTTGCAGGGTAATTGGGGGTACAGTGACCTATAAAAATTCGTACAAATATTAGATTACTCACCAATATTCACAAAGATGCGGACAATTTTTCGCAACAAGGAAAAAAGTCCCTTTTTCACATTTTTTAGGTTAAAATTAAGGATGAAAAAAATTTTTTTTTCTTAGACTTTTTTTTCTCTACTTTTGACACGGCAGTGTACCACAACATTAAGAACAGTGCGGCGTCAAAAGTGTGGGCACCCCCTCCCTGGGTGAGAGTATTCGAACACTTTTTGAAGCCTACTGTACTTATTTATATATAATATGTACTTGTTTATATAATAAATAATATTTACCAACCCCTCAAATAAAAGTTTACCGACGCTCCTGATCTTCCGATTTTACGTACTTCCCTTTGCACCGACTACTATGTACCAGTGGATTTGTGGTGTACAGCACCTGCGAAATCTAGTGTCAGATAGTTGTATCTTGGTCAAGTACGAGGTATGCTGATAAAAAGGTTACTATTTCAAAAAATAATTTTATAAACTATACGAGGATTTGTCAGTAAACTGAATTTAGTTCGAGTTTAAGTGTAGCAAATTTGAAAATGTAGTTTCGAGAAAAACGCGTTTAAAATTTAAGTTACTGGTGAGACTATCGGAATATGCAAAAAAAAATCGATTTATTTCACAAACTCGTATATTGAGGAAAAAAGTGGACAGCAAACTCGTATTTACTAAAAACAATGATAGCTTGTAATTTAAAATATTTAAATGTCTGCTTCACGTCTACATAGGTAGCAAACATCAAAAAGTGTAACATACATAAATCTTAAATTCATAGTGATGAAAATCCAGTATTTAATATGTTTTTTGTGTTTTCTGAAAACTGTGATTTTTGTTATACGAGTTTGAGACAGTAACGGGGGGGTTTAAGTGGTTGTTACGAAAAATTATTGAAAATTTGGTTTTTTTTCTTAGTTTATAACTTTTAACCCTGAATAACCCCTTAAAAAAAGTTATTAAAATTTCTTTAATTACGTAACAGATAGCGCTTACCGTAAATGTTGATACAATATGCAAAAACTCCCTATACCTGGCCTAATCCAAATATTGTTAAAGAATTACATATATGTGATTTGATTTTATAAATTGCACTTGTACTTTTTTGTAATTTAGTTTTTCACGTTATTTTTAAATGATTTTAAATTCTGATTATAAAAATAATGATGCTAAGTATATGAACTAAATCTAAAATTTATTTCAATATTTTTTTTTTTTTAGGCCATTGAATATGTTTTTCTTTCTTAAAATTTGTATTCATTATACATTAATATGAGTACATAATTACGATTATAATCTTAAATTTCTATACAATACTCAAATAGATGTATAATTCCTAACATTTAAAATATTTTATTTTTTCAGTGAAATTAAAGCTTAAATACAATATAACCATTTTTGTAAATTGAAGCCATATCAAAACAATAAAAATTCTTTCAAAAATTCACTTTAAAATATTTGGTCATTTATTCATTCATTTTATTTTGAATTTCATATTATTCAATTTACTACTGTAAACTGATAAGGAGGGGGAGGGATGCATTTCCGTCATTAGTGTTGATTAACAGTTTTAACGAAAGATTAACGAAAAAATATTTTAATAAAATATTTATAAATATGGGATAAGTGAAAGATATTAAAATTTTACGTTATTTTTAAAGTACTTATTTAACAAATTCAGAGCTATTTATGTCCGTGAAATCGATTAATATACAATGTATGATATGTTACAATTTTGTATCTGTGGGTATATATGTATAATGATCAGGGCTGTGGAGAGAAATCACGTGCACCCGGGACAAAGCAAAAAAAAGAAACTTCTACCCGGACCTCTAACCAATGGCTTTGGGCCACGCGGCTACAGCCTCGGCTGCCCTCTCCTCTCGACCGGCTTGATAATTATTACATTATTTTAAATAAAATTTTGAAATTAAACGTTTTTAATAGATTTGAACAACAAACACTTTCAGGAAATTCGGCAACATAAATATTAAAACTTATTGACCATTGTTATTTGTTACATTATGAACGCATTTAAATTTAGCTTCAGTTATAAATAATTTTAATTGTACTGTATATTATAACGCTTGAATATTAAATAATTATTTAAAGGATTACGGTACTTTGATCGATTTAGACACTGTATCGAAATAATAAAAAAAATAGCAATTACGATTTAATAGCTGTTTTATTTTAATGTTACGATCAGTGTAATTAATTGAAAATTTTTAATATTTACCAGTTATTATTAATATAAATCAACAAATACAGTTGAAACGATAAAAGAACGAGCAAGAAACTATACGTTCACTACAATTCAAAAGTGTCACAAATGTATATCCTGCAAAAATAAGTATTTGTGATATTTTTTTTTAAACACAATTGATTATAATTATGTTGTGATAAAGTTACTGATTTTAAAAATTAATAGGAAGAATATTTTTATTTTTTTCTGATGGTACCTTTAAGTTTATTATTTGGAATTTAGTTAGGAGTTTAATTAATCTGTAAATAAAAATTAATAATTTATAAGTAATTTATCTGTTGTTGCTAAAAGCGGTAAAAATGATTATTTCTGCAGTACTCCTTACTTTGATCACTTGATGTGGTTATTATTAAAACGTACCGGTAATTATTAATACAAACTGGTTTTATTACACTGGCTGTACATATAATATATAGTAGGTACACATTAGCGAATATAAATATGTAATAATACAGCAGAGTGAAGAGAATAGAAAAATGATTGTAATGGTAAAAAATATAGAATTACATACATACATACTATAGTATACACTATGCGTTAAAAAGTGACAAATCATACGATCGGCAAACATAGAAACGATTTTCATCCCTGCATGAACACCATCCATAAATAAATATTTGAAAGTTTGGAATAGCGTTATATCTGTTGTAATTTTTTAAATATATTTTGTCTAAAATTTTTCAAAATATCTTTAATTTTATTGTTTTCTTAGAAATTTTACAGTTGTGTAATCCTTTTAGTTATTATAAATTATGACTGTTTATATATTTATTTGTAAAAGATTTAAAAATTATAATGTAACAGGGAAACTGACAAAATATTAAAAAAAATTTTTAACTCTTTGTTGCTTATGTAAAAGAAAAAAAATTTTGCAACTATTTTTTAACATCTTTTACATGTAAAAATGAAAGTTATAATTATATTTTATATAAATTTAAATAGTACGCTAAAACAAAAACTTACTAAATATTTTAAGCTGCGAATCCACCGAAAAAACATTTGCTTGTAGTTGTTTGCAAATGTTTGCGACTGTTTTTAACTGTTTGCGAACACACTGTCTCCACTGAATAAACAGTTACAAACGATAATTCGCTTGCGAATGTTTGTAGCTGTTCCACGTATTTCTATGTAAATACATAATTATGTATATCACATATAAAAATTGACGCCAAGTAAAGAAAAGACTGTTAACTATGTCGTTTGTAATAATCTTTAATCAAAAAAGGAAAGACAAAACATAGATTTTGGATATCTAATTTTTTTTTTAAAACAAGAAGTTCTATACAGTTATTAACAAACCTAAAAACAGACCTTAGGAGCGGTTTATTTCAAAATTTTTGCCGTATGTCATCGGAAGATTTAGAATTTTTAATTTCCCAAATCAGCCCAAAAATTTGTAAACGGGATATTAACTACAGAGACTGTATACCCGTCGAAGTTAGACTAGCGATAATGTTTTTTACATAGCTACAAGAGATTCTTACAAAAGCCTTATGTATCTTTTTCGAATTTCGAGAAAGGTAATTAACAAAATAATTCGGAATAATTCCCGAAGGATGCACAGCTTTCTTCTTTGGCATTTTCACTTCTGAATGGCGAGAGTAGAGAATTCCACGCATCCTGCTTTTTAATTTAATTATAATAAAATTTATTGGTGGTTTGCCATATTTCTGGTTTGATTTATAAAATTTGATTAATTGCAGAAATTTTTCACTATCTCAGTCCATGTTATTTTGATTCGTTTATTAATTTAAAATTAGAGTAATCCTTTTTAAAACACAAAACTATGCTGTTATAGGTATTTACAACAACGTAAGTAACATAAAACCAAAAATAATAATTGTACATATGGATATATGTTTGTTGTTCGTATGTATTTCATATCACATACCGTCTCCACTAGAAAAACACAAAACGCACCAACCAACTTTGATCGGAACACTGACAAACATTAGCAAACAATTGCAAACATTCGTGACGATCGTCTCCACCAAACAAATTTTGTGTTCGCAAATATTTACAAACATTTGCAGTTTGCGCGCTTGGTGGATCCGCACCTTTATACGTTATGAGACGAATTCATTAATACTTCATGTACATTTTTTTAATAAAAATTAGTTTCGAATAAACGTTTGACTGGAGATTACTATAGGTATATAGTAACCACCTATTCATTTCAGATAAATACCTATATATGAATATCAAGCCAAAAGGTTTTGGCTATGACTATGAAAGTACACGGCTCACGTACGCAACATAATATTTAAAAAAAAAAAACGTGTTTTACGCATTTTCTTTAATGTACAATGACGTCACAGTCTATGATTTGTGTTTGTATTTTGTGAGCACATTAGAAAAAACAAGACGGTAGTTATCAGTAGCATGTAATTTAGTAAAATTTATAGTAATTCAAATTTCTTATCAAGAATGTCGGTAAGATCATTAGGGCAAGTACGTTGGAAAAAGACCAGAAAAAATGTGAAATTAATTATAAAAACTTTGATGTGTACCTACAAACAATCTCCGATCTCAAATATCTGTCAGCATCTTTATCCTCGTCAATTCTTAAATTTGACGTCAACAAACGTTTCGATTAATATAACTCGATTTTTTTGTGGTGGTGTAATAATTATAATGTATAAATAAAATGTAATGTGTAAAGTATAGATTAGACTAGTGATGGAGAACTATCGATAGTCCCGACTATCGATAGTTACGATAGTCGTGAAACTATCGATAGTTATCGATAGTTTATCGATAGTTTTTGATACCCAAGTTGAGCGGCATTTAGATAGCCGGCGAGCAAAAAAAAGAAAAAAAGGTCGCCGGTTTTACGCCGGGGCGGAATTATTCCTTTTTGCCCGGAAATTCCCTTAAAATGGTTGTTTTTATATCTCTGGCTATAAATTCTACGAAATTTTTATTATCTTTAGTATTTATAAATAAACGAAATGACTGAAAAAAAAGTATCGAAAACTATCGATAGTAAAAAAAAAAAAATATCGATAGTTTTCGATCGTCAAAACTATCGATAGTTATCGATAGTGCTATCGATAGTTCTCCACCACTAGATTAGACTAGTTCTTATATTTTTTATTTTAATATTTTATCAGCTTATTTATTCCAGAAAAAAAAATTGTGAAGCAAATGTAAAATTAATAGATAAAATTAGTTACATTCCTTATTCTCGAAATCTTTAAAAACAGTCAGTAACTTTTTGAAACCATTTGAATTAGTGAGCTCAAAAAAGCAATTTAACCATTGCATATTTTTGATACTATATAATGAACATTTAAAATATGATTTTATATTTACATAACTGCGTGCATTGTACACTAATGATCTGCAATAGAGAAAGACAGTTATTAATATGTTGAACAAATAAATACAAAAAAAAATTATAGACTATTTTAAAAAAGGGTACATTCTTTATATTTTTAAAAAAAATTTATCAGAAGATTTGCAATGGGGTTTTTGTGTGAAATCTAAAGAAAAATGCTCCAATATTACAGTTACAATGCATATGATATATTAATAAGAGAGAATGATGGTAGAAAAAATCTTCGGCTTAAATTTTTTTAATATTAACCTTTTGTAAATTATGGAAATGCACTCTTTATAGAGAAAACTTATCGATTTATTTTTTTTTATTTTTTTTGTTGTTTATATATTTTAGACCAACACATGTGACCAAGGCATAGACAATTGTCTTTTTCGATTTCAAATCATTATTGTATTATCTAACAAGATAATGTACACTTATGCTTTTATTTTTATGATTTTAAAATACAATAATAAATAGTTGAGGACGGATCAATGCATAATAAACATGGGTTTTATGGAGAATTGTTATACTTAATTAACGAAAAAAATTCAATACCGTCTAAAAAATGTTTAAAAATTATTGATTATGATTTCATAGGTTACCGATAGAATATGTGCTATGAAAATTCAGTTTTACTGATAAGTGGAGAACTAAATGTAATTTGTCACAACATTAGAGGCTTTCGAATTTTATTTTTATGGAAAACAGTAAAGCAATATTTTTTTTTTATTTTAATTATTTTTTCTTATTATTATTCACAGCAATATTATATAAATTATATTTTACATTAAAACATATAAATCGTTTTATTATTAATGACATGACATTAGTGACTGATATGATTCGATGAATATATTAGAAAATGTTAATAAATAGCTCTGATTAACTTTTTTTTACAGATCATCTTAAAAATATACGATTACATTTTTTTTCTTTTAATAAAGCCATTTAAGAAATTCGTGTTTTCTGGACCCGTTTTATGGAATATGTATGATATAATTAAATGCATTTGAAAAAAATATAAAATTATTTATTTAAACTTAAACAACTAATTGGAAAATATACTTAAAATATGTTTAATTTTTAATAAGTATAAAATACAAAAATGGATACAAATAGGTTGTGAATAAGAATTTATTATCTTTTTCTTAAAGGGAAGGGATTTTTTATCTTTTCTAATTTTTTTTGGCAGGAATAGAGAACTTATTTCTTTGATTACATATTTGACTAATATAATAATTGTTAAAATATTGGACCTTCATGTATAAAATACACAACAAACAACTGGTGTATGCGCACTTTAAAGACAGAAATGTTTGTATTTTATTTTATTGTAATTATTAATGCATTAGTCAAATAATTTTTGGATAAAATTATTTTTAAAAGTTTTAAATTCCATTTTAAAAATTTTATTTACGATGATTAAAAAATTTTCGGTATTTCGTTAGATATTTCAAGGCAACTTGCATTTTATTTTATATTTAAAATACGAATTACATTATCTATGGTACTCAACGGTTTTCAATAAATTTTTATTACTGCCATAATTTTCTTTCTTTTATAAAAAAAAAAATAAATAAATATGAATATAAAACTATTTAAAAATTGTAATAAACAGTCCCTTATATTTATTTATATATAACATTTTCAATCAATTTGTATTGTATATAAAAATTTAATTAGAAAAATATAAATAATATACTTTTAAAAATATTACAAAATTCTTTTTTACAATGTATATATTTTTTAAAATAAATTTATAAAAAAATTTATATATTTCAAATGTATATTTATTATATTTAACAGATTTTTGCGCGATGTCTCTGTTGAGAAAGAATTAAAATTAATGGAAGAAATAAGCGAAATATGGAAGCGAAAAATGGAAAATAATTTTTTCTTTCAGTTAAAAGGAAGACAAGGCGGTAGACTTGATAGCAATTTAGATAGCAGGAACATTATTGCGTATTTAAATAATTCAACAGAGATAAGTTGTTTGAATATAATAAATTACTTTGAAATTAATGTAGATTTCTCGTGCGTTAAAGCAATTAACAAAATGGCAATATCTTCAGACATTTACATTGGTATACTGCCAATGATCTGATTTGTCATTTAACTAAATGAATTTTAGCTTTATGTATAAGAACTGACAAGTGTATTTAATTGTCTTTTTTAGCATCAAATTTGTTAGATATACCTAATAAATTTTTCTCTGTAAACTTGAACGAATTGTTCTTTTCAGCCAAAATGTTTTTGGTTTTGAAGTAAACAGACGTAAACTTTTTGAATTAGTTCGTAGATTAAGTTTTGAAGGTAAAATCTTGCATACTAGTAACAATAAATTAATATACGTAAATTATATTTAATACCTTTGAATGTTAAAATACCCCTGTCGCAGCATCCTATATAACAAAGCTAATATCCGTTTATAAAAATTAGTTTTTCCCGGTAACTAGTTTATATAGAAAACTTTTTTATATGAGTTTTTCTCCTTTTTCTAATGGCGTAAAAAAAAATGTTGCAAAAATTTTTGAACTTAGGAAAATTTTGGCAAAAACCTAATTTAAATTTACCCAAAGAAATTTGGAGAGTACGTGTGATTATTATGTACAATTTTTGAATAAATTTTTTTTGCAACAGTTATTTTTTAAATACACTTACACACAAAAAAAAAAAAATTAATACTATTTTAAAAAAGAATTTAATACAAATTACCAAGTTACTTTATCTAAAAGGTATTTAAGTTCAAAATGAAAAACTAGAGTAAGTAGTCCATTCAAAAGTTATTTAAAATTTTAATTAATTAACAGAATTTTTCGTTATATTTTAACAGAAATTGTTATCTTTTTTCATATTTTAATATGAAAAAATATAAGTATATAAAAAATCTAATATATATATATATATATATATATATATATATATATATATATATATATATATATATATATATATATATATATATATATATTAATTGCAAATTAAAAACGCCGTGGGCAGCGGGGCCCCATCACGGGAGTCGAATTTTTCGCTACATCTTCGGTATTTTCAAGATACATATATATCTAAATGTGATTTAAAGGCTACAGGAGAATTGACATTTTGGTGGTTTCAAAAATGATGATGAGTGTTCAACTGATCGGGACTTTAAAAAAAGGGTTTAAGTTTTTAGGGCTGAATCTCAGTGAATTGCAATTTTATGTCGATAGCAGTTACAAGGAAAAAAAACCGACACAATTCGTTTGGGGCGATTCCTACCCATGCTTATCCGCCAATAGCTTCTCTGTTTTATTGCTAAATATTAAAAAGGAACCTTGAACAGTGAACTGGAAAGCTATTTTGATGACATTTTTTCTTTCCAAAAAAGTCCAAAATTCCAATTTTATAAATAAACTAAAAAATTACATCAATAATATTTTTTATATTACTTACATGTATATTGCATTTGTGATAAATGATAGTAGTTAATTCATTTGTTTCTTTAAATTCATTATGCCCACACTCTTGTATTATTATGAAAATAAATCATTTTAACCCCCCCCCCCCCCCCCACTCTCCAATGTTGATCAAACTGAATTTTGAATTCGAAAATATCCTGAATTACTCAAATAGAATGATTATATCAACACAACCATCCTCTAGTTAGTTACCCCAAAACTTAATATGAAATTGAGCCAAAACAGGTCAATTAGCTTTTTTCATGTAAATTTGAAATCTGTAAATAAAATTTTAATATATTGTATTTTTTACCCTTTTTTCGCAAAATTAACCCCTAAATTTTAACCTCAAACCACCCCTGTTGATGTAATCTAAACAAGTTGCATATCAGTAGATAGCTCCTTAAGAAAGAGCAATATTGCCAATTTAAACTTTTGCTCTATCTCTTACCGTTTTCAAGATATTTGAAAAATTAAATTTTTACCCCAATTTTTGAAGGCTGATTTCACCCCTTCAAACCGTTTTACAGCCGCTAGAAAAAAATACGTGTCTTAATTTTCAATGTTCTACAACATATCGAAGAATAAACAAAATCGGAGGAGTACACTCCCGTGACATTCCTTGTAGGAAACAATGGTTTTCGTTTCACCCCTTCCAGGGTTGTATATCCCTTATTATTGAGTTTTAAAAAAAGTATGCATGAAAAGGTACCACTATTTTTGAACATACTATCAGCTCTAGCAATTACCATTCATAATTCTGGACCACCTGTATATATGTTTATTTATTTACATATAGGTATACCATATATAAATATACATATATATATATATATATATATATATATATATATATATATATATATATATATATATATATATATATATATATATATATATATATATATTATATTATATGATAGCATGATAAACTCTCTCAAACGAAATATCCAATTTTTATGGAATTTGGTGAAAACGTTGGAAGTCCCAAACCCTTCAGCTAGGTTCTTCAGCACGTCCGATGCCCAGAACCTCAAAAAATTTGATCTTTTTGCAAAAATCTGCCAAAATTGTAATTTTGTTATATCATGTCAAAGAGCAAATTATATGATACGTTTTTGGAACCATTTTTCTCTGTAAGCGGATTTTCGAGAAAAACTAATTTTTGTAAACAGAAATTCGGTATGTTATACAGGATGCTCCGACAGGGGTATTTATTCTTTTAATTTTGGTTGTACTTGGTTTTTAATTTCCAGTGTAATTGACAGTTTTCTACATACTCTTTTTTAATATTTAGCTTAATCAAAAGCATTAATTCTTTTTTAGCGTGAAGGTCAGGCATTTTTTTTTTTTGCTGATACTACGTGATACGAAATTTTTACTTCAAAAACAAAAAATATAATGCTATTTTAGTATATTTAACAACCTGTATATTAATATTCATAGATTTGAGCGTTACTTTATGGTATTCCATATTTGTAAATAATAAACAAATATTTTACTTCGCAAAAAATACTACTTTTATTTTGAAACTGACAATATTGTTTCGAACCGTCAGTTCATTTTCAATTTGTTTGAAAATTCTGTTTGAAAATGAACTGACGGTTCAACACAATATTGTCACAGTTTCAAAATAAAAGTGGTATTTTTTTCGAAGTAAAATATTTGTTTATTATTTACAACCTGTATATTTTTTATGAAGTGATTTCAATACAAATCCATTTATCCTAGTTATGACGTATGCTTTAATAGTTATTATTTATTAGAAGTAACCAA
The DNA here is from genome assembly GCA_035578155.1 of Brachynemurus nebulosus. NCBI lineage: Eukaryota > Metazoa > Arthropoda > Insecta > Neuroptera > Myrmeleontidae > Brachynemurus > Brachynemurus nebulosus. The sequence continues at coordinate 728,844 of JAPWDM010000035.1, read as the reverse complement.
GTTATAAAATTTCGTTACCGGGAATGTTCGATTAAGTGAGCCGTTCACTTATATTCTCGGCGTATTCAATTGTGTACATGCGTACAACTTAGACGAATTATGTGGAAGCTATGAAATTTCTATAAGACAGTATACACAGTATTTCAATTTTTGTTCTGTTAAAAGTTTTCTGTTCTGTGGCCATTTGACCTCAATTTTTATAAAATACATGATAAATTTTACAAATAATTTTATAACAACATCAATATATTGGACTTTTTTGTTTCAATTCTTTATTCATATTTCATAAAAGTTTTATAACAAGCACTTGTCAGAAAAACGATACAAGTCATATATAATATATAGTCGAACTATGCGAAAGTTCTAGCTAATTCTTATTTCGCAGTCAATATTACTGTCCTGGAAATAACGCACGAGAGATTAATTTGTCATATCAATATAATTTTTCAAAATTTTATAAAAATTAATAAAATATTTCCCCTTGTTTTAAACGTGTATAACTATGTCTGTTTAAAAACAAAAATAAAACTGAACAACAAATAAAGTAATTCTAATTTAATTCACTTATTAATAACTATGCGTCACTACTTGTACTTCCAATTTCAATATTATTTTGGTGGTGATGGCAATGTAAATTTGTATGGCCGTTACTTTCCTGATGGTGATTGTTCGTGTGATTTTTAATTAGCACATCTAACTCGGATGGTGACGTCACCACGCCATTTTTATCCATTAGTTGATCGATGCTGCTAACACCTTGCGCTTGCTCGACCATAATCTGTGACGGATGTCGTGGACAGTGTATACAGCAACATCGTATAATAGTCAATAATAACCCTAGAATAATTAACGAGAGTCCGGCACCCATTAAGATGAAACGGTGGTCTGCTGCATCAGCACCCGGTGTCAACTGGACGAGTCCAACTACGAGTACAATAGCGCCTATTAATAATGAACCTACCACTAACTGCAAGGCGGAAACCTGAAAACCGTAGGAAAAAGTTATTAATTACACATTTGAAAACAATTACATAGGACTCTCCCATTACGCAATCCACTGGGGCGAAATTGTTAAATGAGAAAGTCAAAGGTTATGGGCGTTAATGTTTCTGATTCATATATTTGTGTGATTTACTGTTACAAACGATTACTTAGACATTAACACATTCAAACATATTCGCTTTAAAACACGGAGGGGTGCCATTATACACACCTTGTGTGCGACATAATTGTTAAATGGGAGCGTGCGTTATGGGAGAGTGCTATGTAATTTTATTTAAAATTGTGGTCAAATTCTCCTTTTTTTAATAATGTGATTTTGGAAGTTGAAAATAATGTCTCATCTTATACAATATTAAATCTGTTTATTGTTAGATAGAATTCAGATTATAACATAATATCTACATAATTCTCTAAGTTTATCTACAAACGGAAATGGACCCTCTTTGTTTAACTTAGAGAAAAAGTACTAACCATTTTCTTAAAAGTAAGGTATACCAGGTCGCCGGCGTCTATTTTTCACTCATCTTATGTTATAGTATAGTAGACTAAAAACTATTTTTTTTATATGCGGAAAAACCCTTATAGCAGTTGAAATTATCCTGCAAAGCGACAAGTATCGCGCGACAATTTTAATTATCTAATCCTTTTTAATGGGATTAAATGGCAAAATTCTGATGAGAAGTGAAAACTGTAATTTCTAATAATTGTAAACTTTTGAGAAACTGATAATTGAAGAATGGTTTGCAATTTTAAAGTCAATGACTGAAAAATTAGTTAAGTCGATGCCTTGTAGACTAGAAGCCGTCATAAAAGTAAACGTCCTACCAAATATTAACCAAGTTGTTATTAATATTTACTAATAAATAGAAGTGCACGTAGATTTTTGTGTGTTTTTGCTGTTAATAAAATTAACCTTTTTGTTATAAATTTTGTATTTTTTTTTAAATAAATAGTTTAAGGGCAGCAGACCTCCCAGTTAGAGCTGTCACTTTTAAATCGATTAATCGAAGCTTAACAAATCGATTCTTTTTTCGATTTTAGCGAATTTCCAAAAGTGAAACTGGAAATACGCTATTACAGTAGGTGTCATGACGGGACCTAAGCCCGGGATCATAACAGAAATGTGTTTTGAGGTCCCTAGAATACGAAAATGATATTCACTAAAATTTATATATATATATATATATATATATATATATATATATATATATATATATATATATATCTATATATATTTATATATACATATATGTGTCGCCACGATAACTCTCGAACGAAACGTCTAATGCTTATGAAATTTTGTGTGCGGACTGGATTCTGAATTCGCTCGGCTAAGTTCGTTAGCCAGACACGTCGGATGCCCAGAAGTAGGTTTTCTGGCCATTTTTTTATCATTCGATCCTATCATAAGACAGTTCGATTTTTACATCGTTGAAAAGGAAAAAAAAATTATGAAGAAAATATTCTTATAAATTTCTTTCTATTTTAAGTATTTTTCGAGAAAATATAAATTTTCACCATTATATTATTAGTTTTCTTTCTTTGTTAGTCTAATAAGTAATTTATATTTATATCTCAGTTCTTTATGAAGTATAAAAATATTTCACTTTTTTATTAAAGAATTTTGTGAGAACAAGTGAAGTCTATTCACATACATGTGTTATAACACACATACATGTATAGAGTTTTGTTTCTCATTTATTGCATTATAATTAGCATGGTTCTATCTCACCTAAGAAGGCCAGAAATTTATTAACCAATCGATTTTAAAAATTTTTTCACAGTTAGTAAGTTAAAGTATTTGAATTAATTAATTAAATGATGTCCGCAAGAAGCTTACGGACTGCCATAAGTTATATGAGATCCTTAGAACCCTTTTCTTACTGTTAGAGTACTAGACTTGTATGAGTTTCGCCAGGATTTACTGATCCCATAATTGTAAAAAATAAACTAAACGACCAATTTTAAAAATTTCTTCACTGTTACAGAGCTAAACTATTTTAGATAGATTTAGAATACATTATGTAAGGTCTGCCAGGGTCCATAGGATCCAGAAGTGTCAAAAATAAACTAACTGACCGATTTTGAAAATTTTTTCACTGTTACAGAGCTAAACTATTTTAGATAAATATAAATTACGTTATGTAAGGTCCACCAAGGTGGGTAGAACCCAAAAGTGTCAAAAATCAACTAACTGACCGATTTTGAAAATTTTTTCACTGTTACAGAGCTAAACTATTTTAGATAAATATAGATTACGTTATGTAAGGTCTGCCAGGGTCCATGGGATCCAAAAGTGTCAAAAATAAACTAACCGACCGATTTTGAAAATTTTTTCACTGTTGGGGAACTAAGCTACTTTAGATAGACATACATTACGTTATTTAGGGTCCGCCAGGGTCTATGGGACCCAAAAGTGGTAAAAATAAACTAACCGACCGATTTTGAAAATTTTTTCACTGTTACAGAGCTAAAATAGTTTAAATAAATATAGATTACGTTATGTAAAGTCTGCCAGGGTCCATCGGATCCAAAAGTGTCAAAAATAAACTAACCGACCGATTTTGAAAATTTTTTCACTGTTGGGGAGCTAAGCTATTTTAGATACATATAGATTACGTTATGTAAGGTCTGACAGTGTCAGTAGGACCTAAAAGTGTCAAAAATAAAATAACTGACCGATTTTGAAACTTTTTTACTATTACCGAGGTAAACTATTTTAGATAGGTACAGGTTGTGTTATCTGAGATCCACAACTGTCCTGCGGATGCAAATGCGGCGTAGAATGCTACACAACGGGTTTTGAATATATATATATATATATATATATATATATATATATATATATATATATATATATATATATATATATATATATATATATTACATAAAGTCCGCCTAGAATATACGGTCGAGCTGATTTTTTAATGAGGTCCACCGGGATCTTGCAGATCCGAAAACGCCAGTAATAAGCTATCGAACCGATGCTAAAAAATTTCTCACTGCTAGAGAACTAAATTATTTTAGATGGATACAACTATGCTGCACAAAATTCGTTTGGGTTCTTGGGTCCCTAAAAATACCAAAACTAATTACCCAGCCGATTTTAAAAATTCTTTTACTCTTAGAAAGCTAAACTATTTTAAATAGGTACAGGTCTTAGATGAGATCCGCCAGTGCCCAAGATTTGGAAATTCGCTATGTTATGAAGATGCTGCGACAGGGGTATTTTTCATTTGAATCGATTCATGCATCGATTATTAAAAGTAAGAGATCAATAACCGAATTTTTCCAAAAAGAATTTCATTATTATTGTAATTCTACAAAGAATCATGTGTTAAAATGAAACACCAAAAACGTTATTGTAAACTCACTTTTTACTCGTTATCAACGAACCCCTCATATGGTTCTATATAACTACATACATATACGCACTATCTCTATATCCGCACTATCCATCAATTGACCATTTGCATTTAATGTGATGTCCGGGTACAATGTGGCGTCCGTATACTGACGTTAGATCCACCTGATGTGTGCAATCGGTTCAGTGAGTGATAAGAAGTAATAACGGAAAATTTGGGACGGACGTCATATAATAGGAGAATTTGAAAAATTTCTATATTTTTAGTTCAGCCATTTACCACGAGGACGGGTAGCGCCACACACGTACGTATATTCAACTGTGTATTTCACATTCATGTCCCAATGGATGTTGTAGCGGCAACCCTGTATAAGCTATATCGGCTATGCTATTTGATTTCGTTTTTTAAATCTACTGTGAACTGTACTCTTTAAGTTCTGATTATGTTTATTTTATTTCTTTATACCTTTTAGCGAATTTCCAGAATGGAATTCAGCTATTACAGCCACTGTCACAACGCGACCTGAGCCCGGGACCATGGCAGAAATTTGTTTTGAGGTCCCTAGAAACCGAAAATAATATTCGCTAAAATTTATATATATATATATATATATACATATATATATATATATATATATATATATATATATATATATATATATATATATATATATATATATATATATATATATATATGTCCGCGCGATAACTCTCGAACGAAGTATCCAATTTTTACGAAACTTGGTGAGAACATTGGAAGTCCCAAACCGTTGGACGAGTTCGTTAACCAGACACGTCGGATGCCAGGAACATGGTTTTGTTCTTGCAAAAAATTAGTTTTTTGCCAAGATTTCCACTTAATCAACAATTTTTGCGAAATTTGTTTACACCATTTAAGAGAGCAAAATGTCCTAGGTTTACGAAATTTGGTGAAAATGTTGGAAGTCCCAAACCGTTGGACAAGTTCGTTAGCCAGACACGTCCGATGCCAGGAACATGGTTTTTGTTCTTGAAAAAAATTAGTTTTTTGCTAAAATTTCCACTTATTCAAAAATTTTTGCGAAACTTTTTTACACCATTGGAAAGAGGAGAAAAAAATCACATAAAGTAGGTCTTCAAACTATTATTTATGTCAACTAGTTTCCAAGAAAAACTAATTTTTATAAACGGAAATTATGATGAAACATCCAACCAATACAATATTTTGATAATTAATGTATCAATTACTATTATACGTCATAAGGTACATATAGTGCCTAGATACGGAACGAGTTTGTTTATGTACCATAAACTGGGCTGAATCAGGGAAAGACGAGTAAATAGAGATAATAATACCCTTGTCGAAGCATCCTGCATAACATAGCGAATTTACATTTACAAAAGTACGTTTTTCTCAGAAACTAGTTGATATAGAGAAAATGTAAATAAAAAATACCCCTGTCGCATAGCGAATTTCCATTTACAAAAGTACGTTTTTCTCGGAAACTAGTTGATAGAGAGTAATTGTAAATAAAAAAAACCTTCTTTATGTGATTTTTCCGCCTCATTCCGCCAAATTTCTTTCACGAAAAATGTCCAAAACACCTTAAACGTTTTCACGAAATATCTTAAAAATAGGATGTTTCGTTCTTGAGTTACCGTGCGGACACTTAGTAAACATATATATAAATGTGTCTGCACGATAACTCAAGAACGAAACATCTTATTTTTAAGATATTTCGTGAAAACGTTTACAGTGTTTTGGACATTTTTCGTGAAAAAAATTTGGCGGAATGAGGCGGAAAAATCACATAAAGAAGGTTTTTTCTTATTTACAATTACTCTGTATCAACTAGTTTCCGAGAAAAACGTACTCTTGTAAATAGAAATTCGCTATGTTATGCAGGATGCTGCGACAGGGGTATTTTTATTAATAATAAGGATTTAATTCCTATTGTACTGGCAAACTTATAGTTCAAATAATATATTTAAGGTATTATTCAAAAACTCTTAATATTATATGTTCATTTCTTCATTTTAAGATATTTGTTTTTGATATGCAGAAGCAACGTGGTAAAATTTGAATTTAAAATGTGGTAAGTTAATTTATTAAGTTATAAACGAATTTTAAGCGAAGAGTATGTAAGTAATTTTATTGCTTTCCAATAAAAATTACAGTTAGTAGATGACAGTCACAGTCAGTCAACCCGTTAGCGGTTAAAAAACTTAAATAGGTATAGAATATTTTTTGTATCGAAGTTATTTTAAATATCAAAAAGGAATTGATTTTGCTATTACAGATATTCTGTTCTATATGCAATTCGAAAATTAGAGTCCATTTCCGGAAGCGATTAGAAGTAAAAAATACTTTTTAAAATAGATGCTAGTCGTCAATGGCGTCATGACGATGCTCGGGAACTTTTCGAAATTAAAACTTAATATTCTTCAATCAATTGTAGACCGTTTGTAGATATTTATAGTACCTTTTTTTCGTTTGTAGCCCTTTAATTAATTTGTAATTAACAATTAAAATTTAACACTGAAGTTAGCAATAATGAAAAGTTTTCCATTATATTTGTCCTATGTTCAAAAATCTGTTTTCATTCTGTATGATTATGTTTTATTAATGTGAAATTTTTTTGTGTAAAAAATAAAATTTTGAAAATTTTATGTCTCAATGCCAAAATAGCTATCAGATATACAGTGTGGGTCACCTTGTCAGATAATCGATAGACCAATAAACGTATTATATAGACCGAATATACTAATGAATAAATGAAGCCACAAGATACACCAAGATACGATCAAATGCCACTTTGTAATATTGTAACCAGTGCACTAATCGTGGTTTCCGTAATAACAATTTTTAGTGCCTTCACAAATAATTATTTTCAAAATATAACATGGATAAAAATTATATTTTGCAATAAATATGGCCCTGTTTATTGAACAATAAACAATACATTAGGTTCCTCATATTACACTTCGTTAGGTGCTTCAGTGAAATAACCTACAAACTGGGTCTACGCGCTGTGTATTTACTACAATTTAATAGTGTTCACTGATTACTTTTTCCAGAATATTTCTGCTTCAAATTTATAATAAAAGTAAACCCGTATCAAAATAATTTTCACTGATCAGTGAATATTAAACAAGATAAGTAACTTAGATAATTATTCATAGTGTCCGACCGAAATTTCGGTTTCGGTTTCGGCCAGTTTCGACGCAAAATTGGAGTTTCGGTTTCGGCAGCAAAAAGACCAAAACTACAAAGGTAATGCAACTATCTCTTTCATGAAATCTGCAGTGTGCAGTTCTGTGCAAGTGAGGCTACTTAGTAGTCACTCTCTCCGTAGCAGTGGATGATTGTAGGTCAATCACAAGTCAATTGTGTTGATTGTTGTTGGCATTGTTAGAACCCCCACACGGAGCCATATACACTCGCAGTAGTATCATACATATGTATGCGACAACACGGCCAACATACTTCCGATCACTCACACAAAGAGAGATCACCGCACAAATATAAAGTAAACCCAGTGCCCGTATATAACATATTTTCTATCCTTTACTGGTTACAGTGGTTTCAGTAGTATAGAGATAGATATATTGTCTCTGGTACTCTGTGACCGAAACCGAAACTCCATTGCTGCGTTGACTTCGGTCACGATCGGCATTGCTTGGACGGTGTTTTCCGCTTCCAATTAAACTCTCAAAACAGAAGCAGAATAGTGTTCTTTTTTATTTAAATTTTTTTTCGTCAGCTCTATTTTTCGGGGAAATCTTGGCAAAAGTAGCACTGCAAATCCTTCACCTCAGAAACGGCCCAAACACCCCAGGGCCACCCAAAGCTAAATCCCGGCACGGGGAGGGAGAAAGAGGGGTAAGAAGAAACTATCTAGGGCCTAAGACTGGGTTAATCTGGCCCTGACTTTGCTAATTTTAATTTACTTAAATGGAAAGTAGCGGTGTATAATGCGGTGGAATTTTGAAAGAAGGTTTGAAAGTTGAAAGGGCCCCCGATAGAGGCTTTTCCCCTTGCACCATACCGGTGGCTTCGCCTTCTGTACCTAAGGGTGGGGGCTCCACCCTTATCAAATACAACTTGTCGGACGTCACTTTCACGGTGATATGAAAAATATATACATTTAGGACGCATCATCCACTGCAATATGAAAAAAAATATACAAACAGGAGTCCACAACTTCGTAAAACAGATGGAGTTCGTAATCATAGGAATATGAAAGTAAATTAATTTTTTTGGTTTAAACTAAGAGCGGTATTACAATTTTTGACCAATTTTACGCTATATACACGAATAAAAGTGTATATATTCACATGCCTTCTAGTGGACGTGGACGCCATAAGTACGGATTCAGTATGGACGTCATATTCCCAGGAAGATGTAAATATATATATATATATATATATATATATATATATATATATATATATATATATACATGTATATATATATATATATATATATATATATATATATATATATATATATATATATATATATTCCCGCTACCTTTTAATATATGTAGAGTCCCCCCATGGAAATTAAGAGCTGAAATTTGGTAAGTGGGGCTCATTCCGATGCAACCACAATACTATCAAAGTGGAGTCAAATTTTGGGCAAATTTTGGATTGGACCCAACATTTAAGGGGATGGTGGTGGGCAACAAAACAATAAAACTTTTCCAAATCGGTTGGAAATAATGTTTCGGTAAATCATCTACAACATATCCAAAATTCAGCTTCCTAGGATGATTTGGAGGGAGTAGAGCGGGAAAAAATGATTTTGGCCGGATCTAACCCCTAGCCCCCCAGAATTAACGTAGAGGGTTGAAATTTGGTGTGTTGATAGAGTTCATACCTAGGTTGTGCTTTTTAGAGGTTTTAATATTTTACCCCCACCCCCTTATTTTTAAGCTACAATTTCATGCTTTTTCGACGTTTTCGAAGTTTGTACTACTCGCACAGGTCACCCAAATAAACCTAGAGGACTGAAATTTTGTATTCGAATTGAGTCAAGGAGGCGCCTTTTGGGGTCTGAACTTTTAACCCTTACCCCCACTATTTCCTTGATTTTTTTGCTTATTTTCTAACACACCTAGAGACTCTCTGTGTAAACCTAGAAGGCTGAAATTTTGTATCTGTATTCAGTTAATATCGAGGGTGTGCCCTTTAGGGATTCCACATTACCTTGCCCTCCACTTTTCCCATTTTTACATTGGAATTCAATAGCGTTGTTATATATGGTTAAAAGTAATTTATATTGATAACAATACAGTAGGCAGACTAAATTTAAAGAAACAAGTGAAGTACATAATTATATACTATCATTTATTTCAAATGTAATACATAAATTTAATATGTAAGTAATTTAAAAAATGTTATTGACGTAATTTTTTATTATACGATAAGAGCTGCGAGAGGCGAGACCAGGGGCGCTATCCGTTTTCGGACCCGTAGAACACGATTATGTAAAAAAAAAAGATGTCTGATATATATATATATATATATATATATATATATATATATATATATATATATATATATATATATTTTCCCGCAACCTTTTAATATGTGTAGGGCCCCCCTATGGAAGTTAAGAGATGAAATTTGGTAAGTGGGGCTTATTCCGATGCACAACAATACTATCAAAGTGGGGTCAAATTTTGGGCAAATTTTTTTTCGGACCCGACCTTTAAGGGGGTGGTGGGGGGCGGAAAAGCAATAAAACTTTTCCAAACCGGTTTTAAATAATGTTTCGGTCAATTATCTACAACATATCCAAAATTCAGCTTCCTAGGATGATATGGTGGGAGTAGAGGGGGGAAAAACGATTTTCGCTGGATCTAACAGGCCCCCAGCCCCCTAGAATTAACGTAGAGGGTTGAAATTTGGTGTGTTGATAAAGTTCGTACCTAGGTTGTGCTTTTTGGAGGTTTTAATTTGGAAGTTTGTACCACTCGCACAGGTCACCCGAATAAACCTAGAGGGCTGAAATTTTGTATTCGGATTGAGTTAGTATCAAGGGGGTGCCTTTTGGGGGTCTCGACTTTTAACCCCTACCCCCACCATTTTTATACCCAAAAGAACATGATTTTTCTTGTTTTTTAACAGTTTCGTTCGGGTCAAAATCTCCCCAAATAAACCTAGAGGGCTGAAATTTGGTGTACAGGTTAAGCTAATAGCCAGACACTGTTTTTTGGAGGTTTCAACTTTTAACCCTTACCCCCACGATTTTTACGCCAATATTTCCTTAATTTTTTTGCTTGTTTTCTAACATGTCTAGAGACTCCATAAGGAAACCTAGAGGGCTGAAATTTTGTACGTGTATTCAGTTAGTATCCAGCTAGTACCTTGTAGGGAGTCCGCATCACTTTTCCCCCCACTTCTCCCATTTTTACATCGGAATTGAATGCTATTGTTAAATGTGTTTTAAAAGCATTATGTTTATTCTAAATACAAGTAGGCGAATAGTAATTTTAAAAAATTTAAAAAAAAGTGAACTTACTTTTATGACAAATGAAATACATACATATTAAGTAATTTAAAAATGTTATTAAAGTCACTGTTTATTTATAAATTAGGATATTTGGATTTTTAGTATTTATAAAATATAAATTTTGGATTTTTTTGGAAAGAAAAAATATCTTTATAAAGGCCTTCCAGTTTACTATTGAAGGTCCTTTTTTAATATTTAAAACTAAAACATAAAGGCAATTAGCGGATAAACATGGGCAGGAATGTCCTCGTACGAATTGTGTTGGCTTTTTTTCTGCTACCTGTTTTCGGCACAAAATTGAAATTTACTGAGATACAGCCCTTAAATACTTAAAACCTTTTTTTAAAGCCTCGATCAGCCGAACACTCATCACCAGTTTTGAAACCAACAAAATGACAATTCGGTTGTAGACTTTCAATCACATTTCGCTTGTAGACATTCAATACCGAAGATGAAGGGGAAAATTCGACTACCGTGATGGGGCCACGCTGCTCACGGCGTTTTTTTTATTTCCATTTAAAATTTATTCCAGGCTTAAGTAGCTACGAAATATTTTTCCATTATTGCTTAAATTTTTTTAATTGAAGTATCTAATAATTAATTTGTCATTTTCTATTATAAACATTTTGTTAATCAGATGGTTGATGTGGTTTTATGTGGCGAAACGAGCAATTATATATATATATATATATATATATATATATATATATATATATATATATATATATATATATATATATATATATATATATATATATATATTAGAGATGATCGATATATCGACAACTGTTATTTTATAACTAGTATAGAAAGATAACAGTTATCGTCAATAACTGGAATACCCAATAACTGGTTACTTAAATAACTCCTTTGGAAATATCGATAACATAGGTCAGTATTAATATATTCGAAAGCAAGAATCACAGTAATTTATTTTAACCACCTACGGAGAATTTCAAAATAATAACGCCCCAGGCAAGTTACAAATTTTCTATTGTAGCACATTTCAAAAACCCTTAAAAATGAACTATTGTCTATTGTACAGTTATCTATTTGTATTTGTAATTTTGTATCCATAAAATTGTTAATATTGTGTATATAAAGCCTAAATCCTTGTGTAGACAAGTATTTGAACAGATATTGCAGCACAATAAAGCAAAAAATGTTCTTTGGTATCCGTCAGTATTATAGATCTGTGCATGTTTCACTAACAGAACCGTTTATACGCATATCGAATATCTTACAATATGTTAAAATATCCAAATACCATACCAGTTACTATAATAACTGTTATAAATAACAGTTATTTTTCAGTAACTGTTATTGCAATAACAGTTATTAGAAAATAACTGTTTAGCTCATTTTTAATATATATATATATATATATATATATATATATATATATATATATATATATATATATATATATATATATATATATATTAAAGATGAGCTAAACGGTTATTTTCTAATAACTGTTATTGCAATAACAGTTACTGAAAAAAAAAATTATATATATATATATATATATATATATATATATATATATATATATATATATATATATATATATATATATATATGTATATAGGTAAGTTAATAGCCAGCCACTGCTTTTTGGAGGTTTCAACTTTTGACACTTACCTCGCCAATATTTCCTTGATTTTTTTGCTTTTTTCTAACACGGCTAGAGACTCTTTAAGAAAACCTAGAGGGCTGAAATTTTGTACGTGTATTGAGTTCCAGCTAGTGCTAAAAATTTTGGATTTTTTTGGAAAGAAAAAATATCTTCATAAAGGCCTCCCAGTTTACTATTTAAGGTCCTTTTCTAATATTTAAAAATAAAAGACAAAAGCAATTGGCGGATAAGCATGGGTAGGAATGTCCTCGTACAAGTTGTTTTGGCTTTTTTCCTGCTAATTGCTATCGGCATAAAATTGAAATTTACTGAGATTCAGCCCTTAAAAACTTAAAACCTTTTTTTAAAGCCCCGATCAGCCGGACACTCATCGTCAGTTTTAAAACCACCAGAATGATAAATCGCTTATAGACTTTCAATCACATTTCGCTTGTAGACATTCAATACCGAAGATGAAAGGAAAAATTCGATTTCCGTGATGGGGCCGCGCTGCTCACGGCGTTTTTTTTTTAATTTCGATTTACATCGATCCAAAGATTGATCTTTTTTTTTGGAGAATCAACGTCTTTACTTCCTATCTTCCGCAATGTTAGCTTATGTACCTTTTTCTTAAAAACCATTAGAGATAGAGATCTGAAAGTTTTACTACTATTTCCTACATCCTTTTTCAACATTTTCTCTACATGATTTTTGTTTAGCTCAATTTATTTGTTCGGTAAAAATTTTTTATGAGCATAGATTTTTTTAAATATAAAAGTACCCATAAAATATTTTTTAACTTTTTTGTTTTTAAATATTTTTAAAAACCAATTGGAGGAATTATGTATAATAATGCCCTACATGTGTGTGCAAAGTTTATAGGTCCTAGCTTTAACGGTTATTGAGAAAGAGGTACATTTAGTAAAAAAATCACTGTTTTCAGAGAAATGGATTTATTTACATCGGGTTTGCATGGTATCAGAAAAACATTTTTCTTTTATCTAATACAAATGAAGTATGTCTTATGTTATATATCAATTTAAAAAGCAGAAAACGAGCTACAATAATCAATCAAAATAAAAAAGTCCATTTAAAAAAAAAATTTGGTCTGCTCCCTTTAATGAGTGCATAAACTGATGTGAGTAAAATATATCCCATATATCCCAATAAACTTTTTGTTCGATAACCAATGATTTATTTGAATGTACGTAGACTTTCGAGAGTAACTGTATATCTCGCTTCGATCTGTTGATCTCGGATACAATATAATAGTCTAATTTTTCGATAAAAATTCGACTAAAAATTCCCACTATACAAAATTTGATAAAAATTTAAAGAGAACATTAGTGGTAGTCGACTTGGACAATTTCTGACCTAGCTATTTAAATTAAATTATAAGATGACCCGGTGGGATATTTTGACGACATCCGGAGTAGTAGAAATATGGGAATTCTGCGTCCTCCTCCTCTTCTCACGATTTTCTGACTGACCTCGGGAGGAGGTAGCCGATCGGGGCGGTTCTAGAAACCTCCGGCGGTGGGTGGAGTAATGTTTTGATCTCAAACCTAACGGAACTCTGGCGAACTTAGCTTAACCTAAGAACTCAAAATTTCCCTAATGGATGGCACAGCCACTTTTGAGCTCTGTAAATTCCAAGTTTCACTAATAGATGGCGCTGAACACTAGAGAACCCTGTCGTAAATTTGAAAAATTGTCAATAGATGGCGCTGAAAACCCTTTGATAGTTATACTTTTCACTAATAGATGACGATGCTAATCTGAACACTAGTGGACTCTGCACCTAGATTCAGGATTCCGCCTAAAACAGGTTCAAACATGTCTGTGCTTGTGACGTCATACTCTATATTAGTTAGTAGAAACTTGTCTATGCTTGTGACGTCATTAGAAGACATACTCTATATTTGTTACCAGACTGGTTTTAACTTCTATGATTGTATAAAAATTTATATATTTTTCTTCTGTAATTGTATACAGGTTTTCCTCTAAATAAAAACACATTTTTTATATTTTTAATAAATTTACTTAAAATTACTACATATATGACTACAAAGCAATTTTTATTTCCAATTGCATGGCATCAGTATGTCGCGACATTGAAATATGATACTCCCGTAGAAAATATCACGTATTATGATCGTAGAAAATGTCACGTATTTTAAGAACAAAAAGTCGCCGATAAACTAATATGATATCTCTAAGAACATAAAAAAATTTTAATTACCATTTGCAATTGATATTGTAAAACTACAATTTAAAAATGTCACGTAGGTAATATGATATGTGTACAGTAAAACCTGTTCTGTTTTCCCCTTCTTTTACATAATACAGTAGAACCTGTCTTAGCGGTAAAATATATCTTAACGTTTAAAATAATTTAAAAATTTGTCGAGCTAAAAGTAACAATATAATTTCCAACAATGGGAACATCAACAACAATGAAAAAATATTTTTTAAGAAAGAATTGGAAAAATCGACAAGAACTCACGGGAGTTTGATAGCATTAGAAAAAATTTAGTTAGAGAAAATAGAGTTTTAATACTGTATTTATTTTGTAACTATACTTACCAAAAAATTTTGGAGAAAAAATCAATCTTTTTTATCTATGTCCCATTCTTAAAAGTCTAAAATAATTATTTATATGCTAGCAAGTTTTGAAATGCATATGATAAAAAAAATTATTATACTTTTATTATGGAATCGATCAGAAAATACTGCATTTATTTTGTAACTATGCTTAGCAAAAAAATTTTGAAGAAGAAATCTATTTTTTTTAGCTATATTCCATTCTTAAAAGTCTAAAATAGTTATATATGCTGGCAAGTTTTGAAATGCGTATGATAAAAATACTATTATACTTTTATTAATAAAACCAGCAGAAAATAAAAAATAATCTAAGGTATTCACAATCTTATGGATGCAACTGTACAAATGATAATTCCTTTCTTACTAAACATCCGGTCTCAAAAGTGATTTTGTAATTAATACATACATGATTACAAAGCAATTTTTATTTGCAGGTGCACGGCGACAGCATGTCGCGACATTGAAATATGATACTTCCGTTAAATTATAGAAAATCTCACGTACTTTAAGAAAAAAGAGTAGCCGATGCATCCCATCTCGAAGGTCACTTTGTAATTAATACATATATGATTACAAAGCAATTTTTATTTCCACGTGTATGGATGGCATCGGTATGTCGCAACCTTCAAATATGATGACGTCAACAATTTGATAAGTATAAATAGATGAGGCTAAGTGCCTTTACAGATATTGTGTATTACAACCTTATGAATACAGTGTGCTTCGCGCTACCGAATTGTTGAAGTGCACCGGACATCAAAATTTGGTAACACAAATATAAATGTAAATAATAAATAATATTGGTTTTAATAAAAAATCTTTTAAATTTATATTTTGTTTTATTTTTATATACGGAAAAAAATTTATTTTTAATAAATGTACACAGAAATAATTCTATAGGATAGAAAATAAAGTGTTAAATAAAAATATAATAGTATTTCTACCATACGCATTTCAAAACTTGCTAGCATATATAATTATTTTAGACTTTTAAGAGTGGGATATAAATAAAAAAGATTGTTCTTAAAATACGTGACATTTTCTACCATTTAACGGAAGTATCATATTTCAATGTCGCGACATACTGATGCCATGCACGTGGAAATAAAAATTGCTTTGTAGTCATATATGTAGTAATTTTAAATAAATTTATTAAAAATATAAAAAATGTGTTTTTATTTAGAGGAAAACCTGTATAAAATTTCAGAAGAAAAATATATAAATTTTTATACAATCATAGAAGTTAAAACCAGTCTATTATCCTGGCGGAATCCTGAATCTAGGTCCAAAGTTCGCTAGTGTTCAGATTAGCATCGTCATCTGTTAGTGAAAAGTATAACTATCAAAGAATTTTCAGCGCCATCTATTGACAATTTTTCAAATTTACTACAGGGTTCTCTAGTGTTCAATGCCGCCTATTAGTGAACTTAGAATTTACAGAGCTCAAAGGTGGCTGTGCCATCTATTAGCGAAATTTTGAGTTCTTAGGTTAAGCTAGGTTCGCCGGAGTTCCGTTAGGTTTGAGATCAAAACATTACTCCACCCACCGCCGAAGATTTCTAGAACCGCCCCGAACGGCTACCTCCTCCCGAGGTCAGTCAAAAAATCGTGAGGAGGGGAGGAGGGCCCAGAATCCCCACATTTCTACCACTATCCGGTGAGAAATAAAAAGAGCATATATATTCTTTACAAATAACAAATGAAGTACCTTACTTTACCTTGGCAGGCTTGCACAAAAGTGTCCATTTTCATAATACAGTTTGTGAAATTGGTTATAGATTATTTTATATGTAGGCTAACTTGCATTTAGAGATTTTTTAAACGAAAGTACCCGATTTAGAAGCAGATATTTGCTGGCAAGCTTATTAGAATTACGTGGCTGCTTTTTTTCTTCGTATTAACGACAAAAAGATTTAGTGATCGCTTTTGGTAGTGAAATTAGAAGGTGTTCAAAAAAGACTTAAAATCTACGGTACATTTTATGTATTTTGAATATCATAATTAAAGAGGCAGTATTTAAGTTATGTCCTTTTATGATAATTTTCTTGGCGGACTTCTAAATTTACATAAAGAATCGCGAGTGAGAATCTTTTCGTCGTTAATGTTTTTATAAAATATCCTATTATATTATTAATAAGTTATGTTAATTATTACATAATATAAGATTTATCATCATCTGTGATATAAACTATAACACGCTGTTAACTTATGTTTAGTTAAATATTATAAAATACATATCATAATGTATAATACAGAATACACACAAAAATGTACATAATATATTTACTAACTTTTCCACAAACATAGTATTCCGGAAATCGATCATCGTCTGGACTATGATGGTCACCACCTGGACTAGGACTAGTTGAACATGGACTGTGCGGCGGTGGCCATACACCACCAACATATAGTTGACTTGGACGTGACGATAATCCAACGGGATGATGGGAGCCATGACTACCACCACTTGTGCCACGTTTCTCTTGCCGACGTCGCTCGTGGCGTACAGCCACTGCTGGCATGGCACCAATCATTTTGGATGGTGTATGTGTTCTATCTTGTTCTACCAATTCCTAACTGCTGCATCAATGTTCGGTATTGTAGTAAACAACATGGGAGGGACGCTTATCTGTTCTGTAGTTCTGCAAAGAAAAAAGAGGAAAGTTGTGTAAATTATTTTAGGTTGAATTATTCATAAATTCTAAAAATATTACGTCGTTAGTTTTAAATAAAGTTCTTAGCCTATAGTGGAAAGGAAGAGTTTATAATGTTGTTTTAAAATATACATTAAACAGAAACTCTTTTAATGGAATTTTAAAATAACTCTTTGTTTAAAGGGTCAAGCGTCATAAGTATAGTGAAATGGCCCCCGAGAGATATTTTCAAAATCGTGTTTGTAGTCGGAAGGGGGTGTCATTAGAAAATCACGCATATGGGTTTTGGACCTTGACCTTCAACCGTTCTCGAGATAATTTAAAAAAAAAATAGTCGCCAAGTGCGTGATAAACACGCATTATGCCAACATTTCGTAGTCAATAGTCAGAGTTCTTAAGCATACAAGAGAAAAAACGGCAAGATATGATACAGGAAGTGACCAAATTTAACTATACATATATGTAATATATGTCTTGCGTCGTCCAAAACAATGTTGGATTATTTGGAATACGTCAATAAAGTCATCTATAGGGAAACCGATATTTCATTGTTAAAGATGTCTAGAGGTATTTATGAAAAACATTAATCTGGGGGGCAACACCAGGGACATGAAGGCAACACTAAGTGTCATGTCCAATTTTCAGGAAACCAGTTCAGCTACTCAGTTTAAAACCAAAGGAAATTTGTAGAGCACGTCAACATGCGATTTTTTTTAACCGATAAAAACGAAGCAATATTGGTGGACAGGGCCAGCTTAGCCAATAGGCCACCCTAGGCCATGGCCTAGGGGCGGGAGATTTTTAGGGCCGGTAAATTTTTAAAATAGGGCGGAAAAATGAGTAATTAACGTTTTTTCTTTTTTTTTGCTCGTCACTTATTTTTTTAAAGAGAAAGTTTGTAAAAAAGGTAGGAAAAGGGACGGCAAATTCTTAAAACAGAGCAGAAAAATTTGTGATTGACGTTTTTTTTTTTCAAGATTTCCTTTTTTTCAAACAAAAAAGGTGGTGGAAATTTTAAATTATGAAAAGTTAAAGCGCGGAAGCATATTTTTGTTTTGGAAAACTCAAATTTATTAATATTTTTCACAATTTTTTATAATGAAAACTGTATGATATAACACTTTTTTGAAACAAATTATTGTATAATTTATTTATAGAAAACGATCAAAATAATAGATCAATACGTAACACAAGTGAGTAAAGCGGCCCCGCTCACGTGGGACCATTTAGTATACTAGGCAAATTAGTTTGTAGATCAAAATCCGTTTTTTAATTGTCCTAACCAATATACTTTTACCCCTTTTAAAGTGTGATTAAAGTGTGATTATTAATAATAAAACGCAATTATTTTTAATAAAAATATGTGACCGCCCTTTAACTCTTTAAGTATACTAATTCTCAGCCGCATTTGTTTCTTTTTTCCGGCAAACATCGAAATTACAGATTGTCGACGTGCTTTACAATTTACCCAAAAACAAATATGGTTTCATATTATACAGACAAATTTACGTAAGAAAAATAATTTTCTTGTGATCTAAGGTTTGTTTCAAAAAACGTTGAAATTCATTTTAAAATAAACCAGCGATTATGGAAAATTTAAAATATGTAATCGAGGAATTCATTACGTGTTGTAAACTGCATCTCAGCCAGTTTTTATCGAAAATATTTTTTTTTCGGTCACCATTCTGACGGGAATTGCATTAGATTTCTTTTTTGTGAATCAATGCCTATACTTAAATTCACTCAGAAAAAAAGTACTACAAAAAATTTAAAAAAAAAGGAAAATTGAGAAATTTCCGCTTTTTTTAAGTAGTTTTTTGACTTATTTGTTGAGAAAAATAGTTTTTTGAGTTCATAAAGTACCATTTCGAAAAGTTTTTACATTTAAATAATATCGTCGACAAGATTTGCAAAATATGTAATAAAAGAATACTAAGTTATCTATGTCTAATTGTAAGACAAAATATTTTTTTTTAATCTGACACCAGATGACAATAATGTCTTCAAACTCGGTCCCTATTATTATCCAAATATAATGCTTTAAGTAACAACAAATAGATGACACTAGCTGAACTATATTATTAGATAGGTACTTGTAAATCTTGTCAGATAAAAAATAATAGACGGTTTAGTTATCCACAAAAAAATGTATTTATCTCAAGAAACTATCTTTGTGCACATTAACACTATGAGGCCCGAGCACTTTCATAGTAAATTTCCCCGGAAGCCGGCAATATTTAAAAAAAAACAAAACTATATAAACAAATACATAAAATAAAATGATTCAAACACACAACACAGTTCCACACGTATGTATGTGTAAAACTGTAAACAGAGGTACTACGTGATACGTACATACATACTACATATACACTGGCATTCAAATCAATTTTATTTAAAAATATAAATTATATTTTTTATGTATTTTTTGTTTATCTTAAAATTTTTTATACATAGAAACCAAGAGAGTAGTGTTTGTTGGTATGTATGTGTTTGTGTGAATGGGAACACATCCGTGTAATGAAGAATGATAAACATGATAAACATCGCACACATAATGAGTAATCAACTAATCAATTAATCATTGATCGCGGTCGGCCTCTGGGGAAGTTTTGTTTGGTTTCGGATGCCGAAGCCGTGGGACTGAAAGTGTTAATAAAGTCGATTTCGCTCCATAATTTTGGAAGTTCAGTTTAAAATGAATTTTAGAGTTACTGTATGTCCTCTATTGCTTAGAATTAATTAATTTTTCTAATAACTGTACTAAATCTTTATTATTTTTGAAGTCGACTTAAAAATGAACCACATAATTTTATTTTTGACATTTGCTTTCAGTGCTGTTAGTTATATATTTTTCAAAGTGAAGTAAAGGTTCAAGCAGTGTTTATTACTGAAATTAGCCTTTAATTTGTTATTATTATTAATAATATTATAATTTGCAACGGTCTATCTCAGTTAAGAAATTTCTATTTTAAATAATTATTTAATTTAAAAAAAAAAAAAATACCGCATACGTACTCTCATAGCAAGAAAAAAATGCCACGTGTCTGAAGTTTTAGCAAATATTGCCACGATTTTATTATCATTTCGTAGAGTCGCTTGCGCTTCTACGAAATGCTAAAAAGTGTAATTTTGAAGGGATTTTTTAAACTCATTTTTCTCGCGAACTAAATAAGCTAGGGAAATGAACCAAAGTTCAATCGTTAGCGAATGCTTTAAGGAATATTTCCTATATTTTTAAGGATTTTTTATTGAAAAGGGAATAAAAGAAATGACAGAATATATTATTTAAATATATATTTTATGTGGTTCCCTTAAACTGACAATCACCAAAAAAATATATAATGTTGGTATTCATGATTATTGTCACACCACAAAGCCCATTAAATGGTTGTAACACTTACAAAAAAATCTTTCTAATTCTATTAAAAGTTTTATTTTTTTTATTAAACTATGTAAAATTTTTTAGATAGATTAAATAACTTGCCGATGAAGCTTTATAACTAAAGCGAAATATTCAAGATATTACACGATGGTTGAATACATAAATTTTTCAATAAAATTGTGGACCATTCAATCTGTTCTTGTTTTCTTCAATGTTTTCCTACAATTGGCTGTTTTTTCAGCGGTTTTAGAAGACTGAAGTTGACTTCGTTTTTAAAAGGGTAAAATTGGTCTAAATTCTCGTATTAAATTTGAATATACCGCCCTTAAAATACATCAAGAATTAAAATATGAACATAAAAAGTGGCGACATACATTATTTAGGTACATATTTTCTATCGTTTCTTTTAGGTGACAGTCACCAAAAGCCCACATAATATTGCCATTCAGGATTACTTATAGTACCATAATATCCATTAAAAAACACTGGCGGAACACTTTCAAAAAAAATTTTTTTTATTAAAGGTGAACATAAAAAATTACAACATATATTACAATATTTAGGTACATATTTTATATAGTTCCTTTAAGGGGAGCATGTACCTTTTTGGCACCAAAATATCGATTTTTTGAAACATATCATAAAAAATACTATGTTTTATGCCCTTTTCAAAAATATATAACACTCTATATCTGAGAGGTTTAGAAATATGTGTAAAATGTGTTTTAAGAAATGTATGCACGCTTTTTTCAGCTGACAACATGGCGCGCTATGGATTGTTAGTGTCAGAATATATTATATACATATTACTTGCTCCAATTGTATGATTATTAAGTTTTTCCCCTTTAGGTTGGTAGCACTGCTTGCTTTAGATGCATTTGAACAAGTGGTCAGCGTAAGTCTAGAAAATTGTAACTAGTTGGGAGCCCAGCGGGAGCCCGACACGGCTTCAGACATCTAGTCTCTCGCTGACCGTCGTCGACCGACTGATGTAGAGATAGATCACTTACAACGTTTTTATGGGATGGCAATAAGGAATAATTTGGAAGATGTTGAAAAAATGAAGAGAGCAATATGGGCTACGTTCTATCACAAATTATCGACTGACGCAAAACCTCAGCACGAACTATGCCCGCCTGGGATTGAGTCTTGGTGCAAATACAGACAAGCTCAGGCAAATAATAAGCTAGATGATTTCAAACATACAAACTCATTGCCTGAATCTATTATGGAAGAAATAAAACCAATCTATAAGGATTTATCAGCCCCAGCCCTACTAAAGAGGTGTCTGCACGGTAAAACACAGAACCCTAATGAAAGCATCAATAGCTTTCATGGAATAGGCTACCCAAGACCACATTTGTTGGCATTCAGACATTAAAATTAGGGGTTTGTGATGCAGTTCTTAGTTTTAATGAAGGAGCAATGGCCAAAGTGAATGTTTTGGAACGATTATGCATCCAACCAGGACGCTTTATGGTTGAAGGCCTTCAACAAATCGATTCCAATAGGGTTAAAAAAGCTGACAAAGAAGTCCAAGAAGAAAATAAAAAGAAGAGGATAAAAAGAAGGATAGGAAAAAAGAGTAAAAATGAAGAAGATGATTACTGTCCAGGTGGATTTTAAAGTGATTATGTGTTTTGAAGTGTAACTAAAACTTTAAAGCTGTTTTACCGAAAGTACCGTTTTGTGACATTTCGGAACACGTTGTGAAACAATTATTAGACTTACAGACTTCAAATTTTACACACTTATTGCAGACTAGTTGGTGAGTAGATTCATGCTTTTTTATCAATATATATTATGTTTTTATAATTTTAAAAAATATTGTATTTACATAATTAAAAAAAAAATTTTTTGTTAAATTGCTACCACGATAATTTTTTTGTTTATTGAGATATTAAAAAAAAAAGGCATGAAAATATAAAGCTGTTAATGTAGAACAAAACCCTAAAGTTTAAAGTCAATATGTCTAATAGTTTAGGAGATAATGGTACCGACATGTTGCAGTGTACTCCCATTTAAATAACATGGGACCCGAAAAAGGTACATGCTCCCCTTAAGGTAACAATCACCAAAAGCCTATATAATGTTGCCATTCAGGACTACTTATAGTACTATAAAGCCCATTAAAAATAATTCTTAAATAACAACACCCCAAAAAAAAAAAAAAAAAAAAAAAAATTCATGAAAATGTGAACATAAAAAACTATATTATATTATTTAGATATATATATATATTATATTATTTAGATATATATTATATTATATTATTTAGATATATATTATATTATTTAGATAGACATTTGATATAGTTCCCTTAAAGTAACAATTACCGAATAAATATGAAATATTACTATTCATAATTACTTATTGGCGAAGGAAAAATAAGGCGTACGCCTCTGGTGGTAATATTAGAAGTAGCATCAAGTGAAAATGTACGTACACGCTCAATTGGCATACACAGTTATGTATTATCCAAATTATGTGCAAATTACTAGATTACATTTTATGAATTAGACGTATACCTATGTTTTTACTTGACAGAGGCTCTAATTTTATCATCGGAGGCGCGAGTGAAAATCTTTGTGTCGTCAGTAGCACCATATAATTCATTAAAATAAAACTGGTGCAACATCGCAAAAAAAAAAAATAAATAGGCAAATAAATAACAACTTATATGCCGGGCATAAATCCAACCCCTCGTCCTCGTCGTGCTCGGTGGTAACTGCTAGCTGGCTAGCAGGCTAACGGGGCTATGGTTAGTTAATAAATAAGACAAACACAGAATCATTTAACACATAATTTTTTTTACAGTCATAATTTTAATTTACTGTTATTGTCTTTATTCCACGTATGTGTTTCTTGCCACTGGAGGTCCTTGGGGCCCCCAGCGGTGTTGTTGTGATCCCCACTGTACCCCTGGTTGTTTTTTTTTTTAGCCCTCAGAGATGCAGCGGGTTAATTGTGATATTTTAACTGTGATAATCTGTTGTTATGTTTTGTTGTTATTTCTTTTCTTGTTGAGTTTTTATTTGGTATTTAGCTAATGGAGGCTCTTTGGACCTCCGGCAGCGTTATTATGATCCCCTCTGCACCACTAGATGACTTAGTCCCCCCCCCCCCCCCCTATGAGTGCAGTGGGTTACTGTGATGATTGTCTGTGATATTTTGTTGCCTTTTCTTTATTTGTTATTAAATGTTCCTTATCTGTGATATTTTGTTATGCCGCTGTAGGCCTGTTGTTATGGCTCTACAGCGCTATTGTTTTAACTCCTTGTAGCGTCACTGGTTGGCCAGTGGCTGCCCAGTGACGCAATAAGTTCTTCTGTGATACCGTTTTGTGATACTGCTCTGTGATATTTATTTATTTTTTTTTTTTGAGTTTGTTTAGTCAGGTTCCTCCACCCCGGGGCCCTTTGCACCTCGGGGGGAGTTTCATCGTTGGTTTTTCAGTCCTTGGTGACCGGACGTTCTGGCTAGTACTTAGCGTACCGCCACCAAGGACTTTCCGCTCTTTATGAAGCCCTGGGATGGCAGGGCTCATCGGTGAATTTTATTATGTGTATGTTTGTCCATTGTCTAGTGCATTTATGTGTCCCTGTCTTAATGTGTCGTTTTTATTTTTACTGTTTATGGCGGCGCATGCCCTTGGTAGGTGATGCCGCCGGGTGCTGCTGACCGCGCCATCCACCGGCAGCAGTATCCCAATTTAAAAAAAAAATAAAAAAAAACAACAACTTATAAGTGGCCGTTATCACTGTTCTCATTTATTACTACACGTACATGTTTGACGGTAAATATATTTGACAAAATTTCATCCGGGCGTACAATTCGCGGCAAATATCATGTATACATGGCGCTGGATAGGTTCTATGTTGGAAATATCAGTCATTTTTTAGTATTAGATCAGGTACTAGAGAAGGAAACATTTTATTGCCCTTCTGGGATTTTTGTTATATTTAAGTTCCGCCAACATATTCTGTAAGTACAACACATCCTGTAAACTACATTCAAAAGTACAACAGAATTGCTGTGCAAAATACCTCGGTTCTTGCATAACAAACTTGGGTAAGGGTTAAGCAATATGTGTAAGTAGATAATGTCGTTGAAAGTGTTGCACCAATGTCATTTTTTATGTTCATGTTTTCTAATAAAAAAATTCTTTTAATTGACTTTATAGTAATATAAGTGAAACGATCCATGCAAAAAGGACTTTAGTCCTAAATAAGTGCTTTTGAGAAAAAAAAAAAAACTGTCTGTGCCCTAAGATATTAATGTTCCCTAAGATATTAATACAATAACAACTTTTTTTATATCGTACCTAATGCTGTCACTACTCATATGAATTACCTATATTACTGTTCTTGTACATAGTTTGTCAAAAAAAAAAAAAAAAAAAAAATTATAATATTTGTTGGACTGAAGCCCTTTTTGCATGGAAAAGTGTTTTATTACACATATTATTTTTTATTACATTATTATTTTTTATTACTCATGCGGGAGAAGTACTAACTTGGCGCACACATTTCTGTACGCAAAATAGCTGTTTGCCCACTGCACTCTTTGCACATACTTTTTTGCGTGCGGAAGGTAACTTTCCACACGCAAATTGACAATAAAACACGCAAAGCCGCCTCTTGATTTTTCATTTAATAAATATTTCATAATTATTTCTGTAGAAACCACCAACAAAGTAATTTAAACAATAATTAATTCAGAAAAAAAAGACGAACACTTAAAAATTTTATTTTAAAAAGTAATAAAAGTGTCAAAAATAGTAATAAAAATAGAAAAAAGTATGTCAAATTCGTAATAAAAAATAGTATGTGCAACCCGTGCGAGATTGTCGATTGCCCACTCAAGCGAATGAGCGCACTCACTACATTCGTGCGCTCAACTTCGCTTTCGTGGGCAATCGACAATTTCCCGCACTTATTGCACAATATACTATTATTTACATTATTATTTCGCATAGTAATATGTATCTACCTTCTTAGATAAAGTTTCATATTCAAACTGAAATTACGGAAAAAATGGACTGAAGCCCTTTTTGCATGGATCGATTCAAGAAGTCCTGAATGGCAACATTATATAGGTTTTTGGTTATTGTCATCTTAAAGAAACCATATAAAATATGTACCTAGATATTGTAATATATGTCATGTCATTTTTTATGTTCACCTTTAATAATTTTTTTTTTTTGAAAGTGTTCCACCAGTTTTTTTTAATGGATATTATGGTACTATAAGTAATCCTGAATGGTAACATTATGTGAGCTTTTGGTAACTGTTACCTAAAAGGAACCATAGAAAATATGTACCTAAATAATATATGCCGTTAATTTTTATGTTCACATTTTAATAAAAAATATTCTTTTTTGAAAGTATTGCACGCATTTTTATTTAATGGGTTTTATGGTGGCATAAGTACTCATGAATATCAACATTACATATTTTTTTGGTGATTGCCACTTTAAGGGAACATGAAATATATATTTAAATAATATATTCTGTCATTTCTTTTATTCCCTTTTCAATAAAAAATCACTAAAAATATAGGAAATATTCCTTGAAGCATTCCCTAAAGATTGAACTTTGGTTTATTTCCCTAGCTTATTTAGTTAAGGTTTAAAAAATCCCTTTAAAATTACACTTTTCTTCATTATCTCAAGAACTGTTCAAGGTCAAGGTCCAAAAGCCATGTGTTATTTTCTAATGACATACTCTTCTCTCGGGGGCCATTTCACTATACTTATGACGCTAGACCCTTTATTAGTTGAATTTTTCGACAAGAACGGTACGAGGCGCTATCTGTTTTCGGAACCGTAGAACACGATTCTGAAAAAAAAATGTTTGATATATATATATATATATATATATATATATATATATATATATATATATATATAGTTACGTTCCTGGAATAATGTATCTTAATATAATATATTATTAATTAGATCAGCACTTTACTTTATTATCAATTTTAATATTTCCTTATCTAAAGTAAACAATTTTTAAATAATAATAATAATATTATATTTCAGTGTTTAATAAGCAATTTTAACTTAAATATTATATTACATTTGTAATAGTTTGGCTGAGCACAAAATGTAAATTAAAACCAAAAGCTTAATAAGCACAACGAATATTCTAGAACATTGAAACAAAAGTATAAATACGTGGCTCCACCAAGCTACGAATTAGTCTTTTGGAGTTTGTACCATAATTGCATAAAAGTATTTGTAACAATTGAAATCCGTCAAATTAAAACTTTGTAAATATTAAAAATAAAATTTATTTTTTATTGTTACGACTTGGCAACGAACGTAACTGGCGCAGTCGGTAGGATATCCGGCTGGCACCTTTGTGTAACGTAGTTAAACTCGCGACGTGGTACAGTACTCGACGGTTAATCGTGACTTATCCATTGTCGAACTTGACGGTTCATCAAGTTATAGTGGTTTACTCAACTTCACGAGGAGCAAGGATATCCAATTCGTTTTCAAACGTTTACGGACGGAAGCTACGACAGGACGTCAACATCGTTCCAGTGAGTGACGGCTTATCACACATCGGGACACATCTACAACAGACGTCCACGCAGTCCTCTTGAACGTGACGGTTCATCACAGCGAGGAAACGCAGTACCCAAACGGTGACGGTTCATCATCAAGGAACAACAATCCCGGTTCAGGAATGTTTGTTCATTGGGTCATGTAAGTCGATTTTCAATTGTTGCTCGCATCATTTTGCTTTTCTATGCCAATTAAAAACAAACTCCTTTCCTTACGATCCAATCCCTATCAAAAATCAGAGACTTCCAATAGTATTAGCGCCGCAGTAGACGGAGATAATATTGAGTTGTCCAGTGTTAGTCAGTCAATTTTAGTTTTAGAAAATAACGATAATAATATAAACGATAATAATTTAGAGAAAAGTAATTCAAATAGTTCAAATAATAATAATAATATAAATAATATTACAATGACTACCTCAACAGACATATTTAATTCTTTAAGAATTCCAGATGCTATTAAAGACCTACCAAATTTTGACGGAAACAAAAGAACTTTATACGATTTCTTAAATAACGTGGAGGAAATTTTAAGTTTCATCCCCACAGCTAATGGTACTAGCTATGGCAAATTATTAGTTAGAGCTATACGAAATAAAATAATAGAAAATGCAAACGAGGTACTCAATATGTACGGAACTCCCATCGACTGGGTCGAAATTAAAAACAATTTAATTACACACTACTCAGACAAAAGAAACGAAACGAGTTTTATTAAAGATCTTCATAACTTAAAACAAGGAAATTTAACAATAGAAAGCTTTTATAGTAATGTAATCGAAATTCTTTCTACAATGTCGAGTCACAGAATACATGAAACTAATCCGGCTGTAAAAAATTCAAAATTAATGTTATATTCAGAAATGTGCTTAAATGTATTTTTATCAGGACTAAAAGAACCCCTTGGATCTACCATCCGAGCTATGAAACCTACCACCCTTTCCGAAGCCTTCTCATACTGTATTAACGAACAAAACATTTACTACACTAAGCAAAATACACAAATAACTGTAAATAAACACAAAATCAACCAATTATATCCACCTAAACCAATAACACAATTTAGATCCCCATATCCACCGATTCAATATCATCACCAACAATTTAATTCACAACCTCCACGACAAAGACAATTTCCACAACCTAGTTCATCAAAATCAATTCAGTCAACACGTCCGTCTGTAAATTACAGACCACAAGCAATGGAAATTGGTAGTAACAGACTTAGTATTAGAGCACCACAACATAACCAATCACAGAATCAAAATCCTTTCTTTAAATCAATGTCGAAACCTACTTTTCGAAGCGAAGAGTTACACAATGTAGAAGAACAAAATTTTCAAAATTTAGATCAATTTTACGAAGAAATAGACAATGACCAATACAATCAAACTATTGATAACACAGATGACGGTACACACGAAACAACTGACGAAATAGACGAATCAAATTTTCAATACACTTGGGACCACAATATGGTTACATACACCAGAACGTACATGCAAACACACTACCCTACATTAACACTAGATCCCCATCCGGTTCCTTATTAAAATTCCTTATTGATACAGGAGCATCCTACTCATTTATCAACCCTGAATATATTGACCCGAACAATACAATCCAAATAGATCCAATAGAAATCAAAGCTGTTTTAAATACTTATAAATTAGACAAAAAAGTAATTTTACTTATGTTCAAAGAATTCAGTCAACCTCAGGATAGTATAGAACTTTTAATTTTTCGATTCCATAAATATTTCGATGGATTAATAGGCTTAGATACGCTTGAAAAACTTAACGCGCAAATAGATATTACAAACAAACAATTGAAAACAGAAAACTCAATTATAAATTTGTCGTTTAAACCGAATTTCATGTCGGGAAAATATTCAATTCCACCGTTCACAAAACAACTCATTAAGCTACCCGTAGATATTAAAAACGGAGAAATTTTCTTAAAAAATACTTATGTAAATAAGAAAATACTTATTCCCGAAGACATTTATCTATCCAGATATTGACACATTGTCGCTACCGC
Source organism: Brachynemurus nebulosus (assembly GCA_035578155.1). Lineage (NCBI taxonomy): Eukaryota > Metazoa > Arthropoda > Insecta > Neuroptera > Myrmeleontidae > Brachynemurus > Brachynemurus nebulosus. The sequence continues at coordinate 699,102 of JAPWDM010000035.1, read as the reverse complement.
TATAAACCTTACCGATCAAGACCAATTACTTTTTATTGAACAACCCTTAAAAGCAGAATTATTAAATCACGAAATTGTCCAGTTTGACGAAAGTCAAATAAATACTGAATATCCTAATAGTAAAACAGAAATAGAAAATCTAATATGTATACATCACTTAAACAACGAAGAACGTGGAGCCATTGTCAATGTCTGTCGTCAATATGAAGACATTTTTCTTAAAGAAAACCAAGATCTTACATTTACAAACGAAATTAAACACAGAATTACTACTACTGACGACGTTCCACTATACACTAAATCGTATAGATACCCGGAAATTCATCGCGAAGAAGTTCGTAGGCAAATAGACCAGCTATTAAAACAGGGCATAATACATCCTAGCTATTCACCATGGTCTTCACCTATCTGGAGAGTCCCGAAGAAAACGGACACCAGTGGTAAAAAGAAATGGAGACTGGTCGTTGATTATAGAAAATTGAACGACAAGACCATCGATGATAGATATCCGCTTCCCAACATCACCGACATACTAGATAGGTCGTTGTATGTATTTCTCCACATTAGATCTCGCGAGCGGGTTCCATCAAATTGAGGTTCACCCTAAAGACATACCAAAAACCGCTTTTATTGTAGAAGGGGGACACTACGAGTATGTTAGAATGCCCTTTGGCCTTAAAAACGCCTCGTCAACATGCCAGAGGGTAATGGACAACGTCCTTAGAGAATTGCAGGGTACAAGTTGTTTGGTCTATATGGACGATATAATAGTATTTCCCACCTCTTTACAAGAACACGTAGAAAATCTTGAAAAGGTCTTCGAGAAATTACGAAAAGCCAATTTGAAAGTCCAATTGGACAAATGCGAATTTTTACACCGCGAGGTAGCCTTTCTCGGACATATAGTCTCAGAAAACGGAGTCAAACCCAATCCAGACAAGATAAAAGCAATTAAGAATTCTCCAATTCCCAAAACGCAAAAGGAAATAAAAATCTTCCTAGGTCTACTAGGGTATTATAGAAAATTTATAAAAGATTTCGCGCGTATAGTTAAACCAATGACAAAATGTTTAAAAAATGGAGAAAGCGTCAAATTAACACCCGAATACACTAAAACATTTGAAACTTGTAAAAATTTATTAACAGACGATCCAATTTTAGCTTATCCGGATTTTACAAAAAATTTCATTTTAACAACAGATGCTAGTAATGTAGCTTTAGGAGCTATGCTATCTCAGGGACCAATTGGACACGACCGTCCAGTATGTTACGCTAGTAGGACTCTGGCGGATACCGAACAAAAGTACTCAACCATTGAAAAAGAACTACTTGCCATAGTATGGGCAACAAAATACTTTCGCCCTTATTTGTTCGGCAGAAAGTTTAAAATTATAACGGATCACAAGCTCCTTGACGTGGTTAATGTCCCTCAAGCAGCCTAATAGTAAATTAGTCCTCTGGGGGCTTAAATTAGAGGAATTTGATTACGAAATAGTACATAAACCCGGAAAGTTTAACACCAACGCTGATGCCCTTTCCCGAGTTCAAATCCCTGACATAAACATATACGAAACCGAAAGTAACACTTCCACACACGTGACGCAACACACAACAGACGATCAAACAGCACACAGCGCCGACGAAGACGATTCTTCTTTTATACCAATATCAGAAAACTCATTTAACGGTTTTAATCATCAATTAATTTTCGAGCAAGTTAGTAACAGATCACAAGTAAAAATAAAAGTCTTATTCAAAACTAAAAAACGACATACCGTTCAACTTCCATATTATGATGAAGAAGTATTAATCGATATTTTTAAACAATTCGTTCCACCGAAAAAATTAACACCCATTTATTGTTCTGATGATAATTTATTTAACAAAATTCAAGAAGTCTATTCGGAATATTTCTCTCAAGGGAAACAATTTAGGTTAATAAGATGTACCAAAATAGTAACCCACGTCGAAGATGACGACGAACAAGAAAAAATTATTTCGGATTACCATAAAAGCAGTAACCACCGAGGCATAACTGAAACTATCGCACATTTAAAACGGGAATACTTCTTTCCACAAATGAAATCAAAAATTTCTTATTTCATAACTAATTATAAAATTTGCAATGAGAACAAATATGATCGCCAACCACTCAAACAAAAATTTCAAATCACACAAACACCCGGTAAACCTCTCGACATTGTACACTGTGACTTATTCTTCTTAGATAAATTAATAATTTTCACTATAATTGATAAATTCTCGAAATTTGGACAAGGATACACAATCGAAAGTCGAAACAGTACACATATAATTGAAAAAATTAACTAAATTTATAGCAGCATACGGTAGACCGAAAACACTTGTAGTCGATTCAGAGAAAAGCTTTGATTCTATAGTTTAAACAATTTTGTGAGCAATACAACATAAACTTACATATCACCTCTATTAGAAGTTCAAATTCAAACTCCTATCGAAAGATTCCACTCTACCCTTTTGGAAATTTATCGCTTAATCCGTAACGATTATGAAAATTTCTTGAAACATGAAAGTCCAAAAATGAAGCTCTTGCAAGCAATCATTCAATACATTCAAGCACAAAATTTACACCCTATGAATTATTCTTTGGCAGAAAATATGATATTCAGTTAAACCCGAATTTGAAAAATTTACAAGAAAATCAGCAACAATTATACGATAAAGTAAACGAATACGTGCTTCAGAAAAAACGCGAAAAAATTTTTAAGCTTAATCAAAATCGACACGAACTACTTACATACGCACCCAGTACAACCGCATACTACACCGAAAATAAACGCGACAATAAATTACACCCAAAATTCAAACAAACCATTATTAAACAAAACAAAAAGATAACCGTGACGGATATCAAGAATAGGAAACTCCACAAACAAAAATTAAAACGACCTCGTAAATTGCAGGTTATTGATGACAACGACAGTTCGGACTCAGAGGATCGAAATAAACGACCTGACCCATAACCCAGGCCTGTTAATGATGAACCTAGGCCAGGCCCTAGTCACAAAAACATATGATCACTACATTCATATCATAAATTTAAATGACTATAAAGAAAATTTGGACAATATTGAAAATTCAATCAATTTAATCCCAAAAAACGAACATACAAAACAAATTCAAAACATTATTAATTTAAAATTTACTCAGCTCAAAAATAATCTTAAAATTTTACTCCCAGGAAGATTAGTAAAACTTGGGCTCATTAACGGTTTAGGCTCGATAATCAAACAAATTTCTGGTAACATGGATAACGAAGACGCTTTACGCATTAATAAAGACATCGACTTATTACGGACAAATCAAAATAAAATAACAGACCAATTGAACAGACGAACAACTATCAATTCACAAATGATCAAACGATTCAAAAATATTTCAAAACACATAAACGAGTAGCAAAACGTAATAAGTAGTTATTTTCGAAACATTTCAAAAGATCTAAATTATTTCGTTTTCATACAATATATTAATCAGATAAATTTTAATATTGATACGCTTAACGATCACGTTAAAGATATTATTCAATCAATAAATTTGGTCAAACTCAGTATAATTTCCAAACCTATCCTCTTACCATCAGAATTAAAGCACGCCTTTAACCTCTTAAAAACCCAAGGCATACCCATCATATCATATCAAAGTCTACGAATTTTTAAGTCTGCAAGCCTATTACAATGATTCAAACATTATTTTCAATATCCGTATACCCAGATTCTTCCTAAACAAATTCTCACTTACTTATTTAGAACCTATACCTAATATTAACCTAAAAACGATAAAAATCCCATACCAATATGCCATTTTTGACGAGCATCAATTGTATTTGGTCGATAAAGCATGCCCAAAAATTGAACAAATCTACATATGTGAACCAAAAGAATCAGCACGAAAATGAAACATTCAGAATGTTTAGGAAAACTTTTACTCAATCAACATGGTAGATGCACATACGTGGAATACGACAACGTCTCCGAAATCAAGCAACTGCAAAATAACTACATCATTATAAAAAATTCACAAGGAATAAACCTGACATCCACCTGTGGTATGGAAAATCGTAACGTAACTGGAACAGTTATAATCACTTCGACAACTGCTCAGTAAAAGTAAACCAAATGGAATACAAAAGTCAAACAACACAATCTTGGAGTGAAGTTCATCTCATACCTACCTACAACCTTCAAGTCAACGTTTCCAACGTCGAAACAAAACTTAATCTCAAGAAGCTAGAAAATTTCCACATCAAAAACACGAAGGAAATTCACCTAATGAAACAGCAAGGAACCTTCCATATAACAACGATGTATTACATCATAATGGGATCCATTACTATGGTATTATTAACAACAATCTACATAATCAGACGCAAATATACCAAGAAATATAATCAGCCGATACGAGTCAGCTATACTCCGTCAGCACCTGCCCAAGAAGCGAAACTTCTATGGCCGGCACTTCCGTGGGGAGGAGTTACGTTCCTGGAATAATGCATCTTAATATAATATATTATTAATTAGATCAGCACTTTATTATCAATTATAATATTTCCCTATCTAAAGCAAACAATTTTTAAATAATAATAATAATATTATATTTCAGTGTTTAATAAGCAATTTTAACTTAAACATTATATTACATTTGTAATAGTTTGGCTGAGCACAAAATGTAAATTAAAACCAAAAGCTTAATAAGCACAACGAATATTCTAGAACATTGAAACAAAAGTATAAATACGTGGCTCCGCCAAGCTACCGATTAGTCTTTTGGAGTTTGTACCATAATTGCATAGAAATATTTGTAACAATTGAAATCCGTCAAAATAAAACTTTGTAAATATTAAAAATAAAATTTATTTTTTATTGTTACGACTCGGCAACGAACGTAACTATATATATATATACATATATATATATATATATATATATATATATATATATATATATATATATATATGTGTATATATATACATATATATATATACATATATATATATATATATATATATGTGTATATATATATATATATATATATATATATACATATATATATATATATATATATATATATATATATATATATATATATATATATATATATATATATATGTATAGTGGAAATTTGGTAAGTAATTGGGGTAAAATTTTGGACAAATTTTGGATTCGACCCAACATTTAAGGGGGTAGTGGGGGCAACAAAACAATAAAACTTTTCCAAACTGATTGAAAATAATGTTTCGGTCAATTATGTACAACATATCGAAAATTCAGTTTCTTAGGGCGAGGGAGGAAGAGGAAAAAGTGTTTTGGCTGGATCTAACACGCCCACAGCCCCCCAAAATTAACGTAGCGGGTTGAAATTTTGTATGCTGATAGAATTCTAGGATTTGTATGCTAGGATGTGCTTTTTGGAGGTTTTAATATTTTACCTCCACCCCACCATTTTTAAGCTATAATTTCATTCTTTTTCGACGTTTTTGAAGTTTGTGTCACGCGTGCAGGTCACCCAAATAAACTTAAACGGCTGAAATTGAGTTGGTATCAAGGGTGTGCTTTTAGGGGTCTCAACTTTTAACCGTTTTCCCCCACCATTTTTATATAAAAAACATGATTATTCTTGTTTTTAGCAGTTTTGTCAAGGTGAAAATCTCCCTAAATAAACCTACAGGGCTGAAATTTTGTGTACAGGTTAAGTTAACCGCCAGCCAGTACTTCTTGGAGGTTTCAGCTTTTGACCCTTACTCGCACGATTTTTACACGAATATCTCCATGAGTTTTTTATTTTCTTTTATAACACGCCTAGAGACTCTCTGAGTAAACCTAGAGTGCTATAATTTTGTACATGTATTGAGTTAGTATCCAGCTAGTGCCTTTTAGGGATTCCATATTACTTTACCTCTCCCCACACTTTTTCCATTTTTACATCGGAATTCAATGGTATTGTTATAAGTGTTTAAAATGATTTATTTTCTTACTAATACAAATAGGCACACTAAAGTAAAAAAAAATGATCTTACGCTTGAACAAATGTAATAAATATTAAGTAAATCAAAAATGTCATTAGTCACTTTTTATTTATAAGATATGCATTTTGGATTATTTGGAAAGAAAAAATATCTTCAAGAAGGCCTTCCAATTCACAATTTAAGGTCCTTTTTTAATTTTTAAAAAAGAAACACAAAGGCTATTAGCAGATAAGCATGGGTAGGAATGCCCTTGTATGAATTGTGCTGGTTTTTTTTTGTTAACCGCTGTCCACATAAAATTGAAATTTACAGGCCTTAAAAAATTTAACCCTTCTTTTAAGGTCCCGACACTTATCATCAGTTTTGAAACCTCAAATAACATTTCTCAAACACATTAAGATATTTTGGCAATACCGAATATATAAATGTCAAAACTGTTCGTACATATGATCGCGTTCCGGTATAGGGGCTTTTACGTTAATTCTATTTTTAAAAAAAAAGTTTAAAATAACTTAAAAAAAAGAAGACAAACAAGAAATAGCGCTGAAAAAAAAACTTAAAAAAAAAAGTAAACAAGAAAAATAATAAAAAATTAACTTAAATAATAATTCAAATATTACTAAAAAATAGAGGCTTTTTTTTTAAAAAAAATAGGTTTTTACCGGTTTATTTTAAATCTAATCAATCTAAAAATTATTCGAAACCTCTATTCTTCGGAAAAATAAAGAAAAATAATAATAAAACTCAAAACTTTTTTTGAAAAAATATCGAAAAAAATAGATTTTGAATTTTTTGACCCCCTAGCACCCTCTCAAAAATTATGAAAAAATTCATGAAGATAGATCTAGTCAAGACACATTACATATATTTTTTTCGTCATGAAGTGGGTCAATATGTTTTGTTCTAAAAATATTTAAAATCTTTCAAGCCTCGGAAAATTTGAATTTCCCGCCAAAAAATTTTGAAGAAAATTGTACTTTATGCGCGCTTCGAAGACCTTCAATTTGGTGCCAGAAAATCTGCAATCTCTTTTAATACGGCTGAGATATGTTAGAAAAACGAAAAATCTTCGTGGTTCGATAAAACAGTTTCTGGAGCACCTACCTAGATAAAATTATGGGAAAGAGCACGTCTTTTTATTCTCAACAAACTTAGTTGGGTGAGCTTTCAAAAAGTGAAAAGGCCGATTACCACCCCCCCTTATGCGCCAAGGCCTTTTTAGTAAATAATGCTTAAAAAAATTTGTTTTCGACGTCGGACGTGTCTGGATGAAGAACCTATCTAATAGTTAGGGCTTTAGGGCTTCCAAGGTTTTCCCCAAATTTCATGAAAACAGGATGCTTTCTTCGATACTTATCGTACTGGCATATAAATACATACATACATGCACACACAACCACAGACATATCTGACATATCTATATCTATATATATATTATATATATATATATATATATATATATATATATATATATATATATATATATATATATATATATATATATATATATATATATATATATATATATATATTATAACGTAGTCGTCAGCCGAGAGCTTTAAGAAATCGGATTTATATTAATGTAGTGTAGATTGCCGCCGCGAAATTTTGTTAAACTTTGGCGCTTATCATGGGTTTCAACCCCAGGTGATGTGTTTGGTGGCGCCAGCTAGCGACCGTTACGTAAACTATCTAAGGCCGCCATCATCATTCTGACATATTGGTTTCTTGTACCAATATGTGATTTTGTAATTCCCCGAACTAAATGGCTTTTAACAGAAGACTTGATACCAGACCGACCAACAAACAACGGCCAACCAGTTATAACTGTTATAAGATGCCTCGTGCATCACTCACACACAAGCTGACCTCTGAAAAGTTCAGACGTATTTTTTCTAATGAGTCATATTTTTTTTGTTAGAAATAGGTACAGTAGTGTAACAATGTTTGAACTTAATAACCTACTGCAAAATTTTAATAATAAACTTTTTTTAACTAAAAGTGTTTAAAATATAATAAATATATAAATATGTAATATAAAAATGAAACGAACTTTTGTTAATTAAGTTACCAATAAACATTTATTATTTAAACATAAAATTTTGTTTTATTAGCCATAAATAATCGACATTAACCACCAAGCGTAATGCTGGTCTTCAGAGAACAATTCCTCACAACCCACGAAATACAGAGACAAATATAGGGTTGACCGGGGAAATTGTGAATGGATTTCCATGAACTGAGATAAAAGCGTTGTTTTAATTATTTTTTATTTTATGTATGCCATTATGGTTGATTTATTTTTAATTCTATATTATTCAGGATGTACCACACACATTTTGAGCAAATTCGTATGAAAAACAAAAATTTTATAAGCCATTCACATTTCCCCGGTCCGGTTTTGCAAATCTTATGAATTTTCGGGTAAAAGTGAACGCCATCAGAAAAATTATTTAGAGTGGATTATAAGAGTAGTGTGGTACATCAGAATAAAGCTCAACTCAAATTTTTCACATTTCACCCCACTTTCAAATTTTTCATCGTACTTTAGCGGTCACAATTTCTCTTTGTTTAATGCAAGTTACGCATACCTCAAATTTGTACAAAAAATCAAGGTTAAATAAAAATAACAAAAATTGTAGGAACAAATTTATTACAAGCTAAAAATGATATTTTGATGATATTATTCATTTTATGATATAAAAAATCAAAAAATTACATACATTCACACAAAAACAAGGAAAATAAGACTTTTTCAAGAAAATACATTTAGTTTACATGAACAAAAAACAACAATCTATTAGGCGTAATACTGTAAATGAAAAAAAAAATGGTTTTGTATTAATCCTACTGCCCTTGGACACTCACAGAGACATTGAAAACAGCAATGATTTCGTACGTTTCAATATATATATATATATATATATATATATATATATATATATATATATATATATATATATATATATAGGATGGTTCAGAATTATGTACCGTAATTGCTAGAGCTGATGGTACTTTCAAAAATAATGATATCTTTTCATCTACACTTTCTTCCAAAACTCAATAATACGGGAGATACATCCGTCTAAAGGGGTGAAACGTAACCCATCTTTTCCTAAATATTTTCCAAACACTTTTGGATAACGGACTGATATTTTAGGGATACGTATTTTGCATTAGGAGGATTAAATTTATATTATCACTTATTCCACCACTTAAGATGGTTTTGGGTGGTAGGTGTTAGTTATCACGTCTTTTCTTTTTTAATTTGCAGTTATTTAAACAAATTTCTTAACAATATGATTCCTGAGACAATTCCACGCAAAAAAGGTATACTTGTTACATTTCGATAAATAATACCGTTTTCGAGTAATTTAAAGTAGAAGTATCTATTTCCAAATTATCCCCTAATCATATGCGATTGAATAATTGGTAACATAAATTTAATTATCCTGATGTTCATACGCACCCCTAAAATATGAATCCGTTATACAAAAGGGCCTAAATCATTTTAAAAAATAAGTCAGTTTTGTTCCACCCCTATATATTTGACCCCTCCACTTTATTTCCCTGATTATTGAGTTTTGCAAAAAAGTGTAAATGAAAAGATACCATTATTATTTTTGAACGTACTACCATCAGCTGTAGTAACTACGGTACACCCTAATATATATATATATATATATATATATATATATATATATATATATATATATATATATATATATATATATATATATATATATATATATATATATATATATACTTTACTGTATTAAAAAAGTTTTCATGGGAGCGCTGGAGAGCATAAATAATTAATTATATTTTTAGTCAAATACCTAGTCATGTTTTTGGTACTATTATGGCATTGATAAATTTGAGGTGCAGATCTTTAGGATTTTTAAAAATATGAAGTGGTTTTACTGTAGCTTTAGTCTACTACGCTATTGTTCAAATAAGAATGAATTAATCACATGCTATAGATAATCTATCGAATGGTTAGCCGACATGTAAGAGCCATTCAGGCAAACATTTATTTTCTTTCAACTATACATATACATATATACCAAAATTCAATAAATACCAGGGATGTTATTCTAGCGGTGGGAATAGGCATGTCATTTTCATTTGACTGTGAACAGGTTCAAGGAAACATTCTTTCAGTGTTTCTAAAAGAATAGAAACTCTTCTGTCTAAAGCATATAATCAATAATAAATAACAAGCAAAATAGTATATTATTCAACGAGCTAGTAATGATAGTTATTACACACGAAGATGAAATTGCGACACGAGCCGAGCTTGCGAGACGAGTGTCGTAATGCATCTGAATGAGTAATAGCCATTGCAAGCGAGTAGAATACGATATTTTTTCTACGACTTTTTTTCTTTTTAATTTAAATAAAATTGAATATAAAAAATCAAATTTTTAATCTATTTCTAATTTCATTACATGTTTGTATAATATGTATAAAACGATCAAAACAAAATATATACTACTTTGTTTACTTGAACGTTTGTTTACTACGCAATATAAATTAAAACTTGATACATACATTAGTCACAAAACAATCGCAAAGCCATTGAATAATGGTTAATACTGTGATTTCATTGGTCAAAAAGGTATTGAGTAATGGTCATTCCTCCACACCTTTGAATAATGCCTAACTTTCTCAACAATTAACAGATATATAATGAGTGTGTTCTTCAACAGTAGAAAAAATATTTTTTATATCTTTACCTATTTTACTATCAAATCCACAGGATACAGAACCTGCACTACTATCTCTATCGTGTAATCTGCAGTGTGCAGTTCTGAGCAAGTTAGGCTACTTAGTAGTCACTCGTTCGGTGGCAGTGGATGAGCGTAGATTAATTGTTTTCATCACGTTTTGATTGTTATGGGCATTTTTACCACCACCGCGCAAAGCCACATACATGCGTATGTAGTATTATGTATACTGCAACACACCTTTATTTAACTTAATCTTTAATTGCAAACAACAACTATTGCAACAGAAATTTATTACAATGATCGTCAATATAAGCTTGTAGTTTTGTGTCGAGGAAGTAACTTGTCGGTGGCTAGTTGGCCTTCTTTATTTATAGGTTTCATAATGCTGATTCGATGTGCACGTGTCACTGAATCATTTTCCCAGTGGTGCGATGTTTGTGAGAATTATGGATTATGCATTTTTTATATAGTGCAAATTCCACCATTTCCGTTGGACTAAATATTTGAAATCAACATTTGAAACCTGATATTCTTTGCAGTGTCATCATTTGTATGTCTATTGTTTTAAGGGTGTGAAGAGATTTTAACTCCTCCCTCCTAACTCGAAAGCGACGGCCAAAGGAATTTTACTTCTTTAGTTGGAGTTGGGGTTGTATGCTGTACTTCTATTCCCTTTGGTTTTCATATTGTTCCTCTCCGAATGTAGAAAATAATAATAGCAATTATTAAAGGAGCTAAGATGAAAGAGGTCACTGAAATATGTAGTGTTCCGTGTTTTTTTATTAGTTGTATTTCTTCTCGGTTCTGGATATGGAAGTTTTTCAGTTTGCGTACGTCCAGTTTTTCTTCGAATTTTGAAGCGTTAACCCTCGATATTATATGTCGGAGCTAGGTGAATTTCGTCTTCCTTTTGTGTTATTTGATTGGTGTATGTAATTTAGTTAATCGTTATGGAGCAATTCTGAAAATGTATTAGGATAGTTCCTGTGATATTTCGGTCGTTGATTCCACAGGGCTGGTTCCCGGAGAATTTTTTTTTATGATGACGTAATTGCCTCTCAGTGATTTTATTTCCGTTACAATTGTTAAAATCTTCGTAAATGCAGGAGGCAAGTTTGTTGAGAAGCAAATTTCCAAAGCGCTTTGAATGTTTTGTTTTGATACTGTTTGTTTTGAGTTGGCATATACGTAGATTTGCTCTACTCTGGGACACTCTTGGTCAACTAAATACAACTGATACTCGTTGGAAAGGACGTAAGGTTGGATGATTTTTATTGTTTTTAGGGTATAAGTGGGTAATTGTTCTAGGTAATTTAACTAGTAGTTTTCAGGATAAAAATTGGAAATACGGGTGTTAAAAATTATGCTTGTATCATTATGTAAGCTTGTAGCTCGAGAAGTTCGTATATTTGTTCATAAGAGGCAATAGGTATTGCTTAATGTCTTAGAGATGTGAAAGCATCTTCTAGCTCATTCGGTAACAGGATAGATTTGGAAACAATACTGAACTTGGCTAGATTTATTGAATGTGTAATATCTTTTAGATGCTCGTTTAAGGTGTCAATATTATAAGTCAATTGATACACGTACTGCATGAATTTTTGGTCTTCTTCTACATGCCTATTGATGTCATTTGATATCGAGTTTAAGTAATTATTGATTATAAATTATTGTTCTTTGTTAATATGTTCGGTTATGTTGTTAAACCGCTCAATCATTTGTCTATTAATATGTATCTGTTTGTTCAGTTGGTCTGAGATATTGTTCTGGTTTGCCATTAGTTTTTCGATGTCCTTGTTGATTTGTAACGCATCGTCATTGTCCATGTTACCCGTGATTTCTTTGATTACTGACCCTAGTCCGTTTATCAGTCCTCGTTTAGTAAGTCGTGTGGAGTAGAGGGTGTGAAAATTATTTTCTAACTCTTGCATCTTTAAATTAAGAGTGTTATGGAATCCTTTTAGATATCAATTTTGTGTTATGAGTTTCACAGAATATTTGATGTTTGCGATGTTTTCTTCTAATTATTTAGGTTTATTATATGAATGTAGTGATTATAACCTTTCACTACTCGGGCCTGCCCTGGGTTCATCAACAATATTTTCGGGTTGTTTGTCAAGTCCGTCATTTCCATCTTTTGTACCATTGTCATAGTTGTCAGTACTAGCCTGAAATTTAGATAGTCTTTTTAATTTCTGTTTATAGAGTTTCCGAATTTTCGCATCTCTAATAGTAAATCTCCTATTTTGTTTTACAGAGGTCTCTTTTAATTTTTTATGTAGCTTATTATGTAGCTTATTATGTAGCTTATTGTTATGTTTATTCCCTTATATGTAGGCTTTTGTGTTAGGTTAGTAAGTTAGTGGTTCGTCTCTGTCACTATTTAGTTTAATAAGTAGGTCGTGTTTCTTTTCTAGGGTAGGATTATATACTTTTTCGTTTAATTCTTGTTGTCTATCATTGATTTCTTGGAGGTCAGGTTTTACTTTTAAATCGTATGGTCTACCAAAAAATAGCTCGAAGGGAGTGTATTTGGTTACTGAGTGTATTGAGTTTTTGTAGGTGAAAACTGCAGCTAAGAGTTTACGTTTGGGGGATATTGTAATATCATTATTGTGGTTATGAACATTTCTAAGAGTGTTGAGTGAAAACGTTCTATTGGGGAATTGGAGTTTCAGCTACCAACGGAAGTTGTAGGTGGTTATATTTAATTGTTCGCAGATTTCAATAAAAAATATTAAAGTCAAAACTGTAGGTTGTGATTGTAACTGTAGCGATATATATTGTAATCAATTGTAGGTTAATATTTTATTGTTCGCAGAATTTCTTAAATCGTATTGAGTCAAAACCTTTCTCAGAATCAGCGACTAGTGTTTTGGGGTGACCGTAGGTTGCTATGAACTTTGAAAAGGTTTCAATCAAATGTAAACTATTCCTTGTTTCTAAGAGATACGTTTGAGCGAACTTCGAAAATTTGTCTATAATTGTGAATATGATGTTTTTGTCGACGTAAAATATATCGCAATGTGTTATTTCTAATGGTTGGGATGATATTGTTGTTAACTGGAATTTCTGTTTGAGGAGACTTCTATCATATTTGCTTTCGTTACAGATTTTACAATGACTTATATAATAGGATACTTTCGATTTATGATTCGGGAAACAGTATTCCCCTCTCGAGTGAGCTATTGTTTCATTTATTTCCCGATGTTACTGTTCCTATGGTAATTCGAAATTATTTGGTCTTGTTCATCATCGTTCTGTCAGTCTGGCTGTCAGAACTGACATCGTTCTGTCAGTCTGGTTAAATGGCTGTCAGTCTGTTTGGTAAAATATATTGTTTGATTATGTTAATTATTGGCTCGTTATTGTACCGGGGATCTTGCCTTTTCTTTGTTTTGAATAATATTTCGTATTTTTTGTTCGGCTTACTTTTGTTTCGCTTTAAAATAATTTGTTGACTGAAATCGCTTAAAAGATTTGCGGCTAATGGTATGTACGGGGTACTGTTTTCATCAGCGCTGTGAGCTGAATTCGTATTTCATAGGTCTATTGTAACGTGTGTTGAAGTATTACTGGCAGTTTCGTTATTATTTAGTTCAGGAATTTTTACTCGAAAAAGTGCGTCCGCTTTCGTATTTATGGATGATAGTATAGTCGAACTCTTCCATCGAACCAGTTTGCTATTTGGTTCCATAGCGAGAAAATTACCATTGCGAGTAAACCATTGCGAGAAGTTCTTTCTCAATAGTGGAGTAGTTCTGTTCGTTAATGTTCGACTGGCATAACAAACAGGTCTATCTTGCCCCACTGGACACTGAGATAGTATTACACCTATAGCAATGTTGCTGGCATCAGATTGAACGGTATGGTAAAGTCGGGATATGCTAAAACGGGTTCGTCTATTAGCAGTTTCTTCGCACGTTTCGAAAGTCTTTACATATTCGGAAGTAAGTTTCATTTCTTCTCCTTTCCGTAAACATAGTGTCATTGGTTTTGCCAGCTTCTCGAAGTCCTTAACTTTCTATAATATCCTAAGAGACCAAGAAACTACAAAATTCAGAGTATGATTCCTTACTGTCGTATTGTTGTACCTTAAGGGGTTGTTCTATTAAAAATCGTTTTTGTAGTTCCGAATAGTTAACTACTTAGACGTAGGAATACCAATCGTTAGTGCGATATATTCCCTCAGATATAATATAAAAAAGTCTCTATTTCTATTGGTTTAATGTAAATATCCCCTGACTGAATATCTATAGGTAAATATGCTATTATTTTAGTTTTAGGTGGAACTTTATAAAATTTTGATATGACATTTGGTTTCAATAGCAGTGGTATAGTTGCTCTATTCGTAACTAATTTGTTATCTATTATTGAAATCTAAGTTCGCTTGAAGTTGTGCCAGTAAGTCTAGTCTAATTAGTCCGTCGAAGTACTGATGAAATTTGAAAAGCAGAAATTTAAATGGCTCTGTTGTCTTAAATTCTGTGAGTCCGTTTAATGTTGCTTGTTTGTCTATTGTATGTTTGTTAAAGACAGTTGTTCTGGCAACTGATTTAACAATTTGAACTGTGCTTTTGTGAATTGATTTTGGATCTAAAAATGAACTAGAACTGCCCGTATCAATGAGAAATCTTAATAACTGACCGTCCGAGTCTTTAATATGAATGTATGGTAGAACGATTGTGTTATGAGTGTTTATGACTAAATGTCCGATTCGCCGTTTGAGGCTGCTGGCGGACAATTTTCGTCATCAATTTCTATTTCGTCTTAAATGGGGGTAAAATCATCCAGTTGTTGGTAGTACTCGTACTGGTGTTCGTAGGAGTCGAGTTCATTAACTGTATTGTATAGATAATGTTCGTCATACTGGTCTGGATGTATGTTCTGTTGTGCGTATTCCGCTTCTACATTAAACAGTTCTTTTGATTTGAAATTTGGAGGGCCGGTGGTTTGCAAGTATCTATTCGGTGGGGGTAAATGATTGGATTGAGCTTTGTACGATTTATTTTGGAATCTAGACATCCGTGTGTTACCGCTGGATGTATCCATTGGTACTGGTTTAGGTAATGGCTGTCGAGGTAGTGGCTGTGACTGTATTTGTGTTGAACTTGACTGCTTGAATTAGGTCTGAAAGGGTTGTACTGATAATTATGATATAATATAGGTGGTCTGGTTGTGGAGTTTGGCAGAGTTTGGACGTATTGCGTTACACGTTGTGGGTTTACTGGTTGTAGGTTTGGTTGATGAATGGGCCATATTCCTCACGTAATAAATATTCTGTTCTTTAAGACAATAGCTCAGCGCTTCGGTCAATGAGTTTGGTTTCATTGCACGTATAGTCGAACCGATGGGTTCTTTAAGTCCTATCAGAAATGTAATGAGACACATTTCATGATGAAGTTTTTGTTTCGCTTTAATTACGTTAATGTCTGGTTCGTGTATTTGTATGTGGTTAGTCATAGTGGAAGTTATTCGATTATGCGACTGTAAAATTGTTCGGCTGTATTGTTTCCTTGTCTCAACGAGTGTAAATCCCTAATTAAGAAAGTTTCGTTCCTCTTATCTCTATAATGCAGTATGAGATTTTACTTGATTTCATACTAGTTAATTGAAGTGTCATACATATTTAGTACTTCATTCGCTTGGCCGGCTATCTTATTTCTAATTGCCTTAAGAATAAATTTTCCATAACTACTATTTTCTACATTTGAGATTAATGCTAGTAGCTCCTCAACATTGTTTAGCAAGTCAAATAACAGCCTAGGATTCCCATCAAAAGTAGGTAAATCCCTTACCGCATCGGATATTCTTAAACTACTGTATATTTTTAAAAGGTCGGAGTAGCCATTATTGTGGTAGTGTTAATATTATTGTTACTAATTAAATTACTTAAGATGTTTGTATCAATTGAATTATTTACTAAATCGTTAGAATTAGGGCCAAGAAAAGATTTTTGGAAATTCACCTTAGGGAGTTAGGTAGGGGATGAAATTTTGTACAGAAGTTCGTCATTTTTGAAGTTAGAGATATCGAAATTGATGGTTAAGCTTCTGTTTATGAATAAAAGTCAATTGTATCAGCGTTCTTGGAAATTCATCCCCCAAGGACGAAAGTTTTTATATGAGTTGTTTAGGCCTTTGAAGAACTTCGAAAATAAGTACCTTTAAAGGTTGATTTATCAAAAGAGAAAGGTTTCAGATCGATCTGAAAATAAAAGTATGAAGCACGCATAGAAACTAACGGGGAAGAAAAAAATTCAGAGATATCAAATGGTAAAAAAGATGACATGGGCAGAGCAGGTTACCCAAAAACTTCCTGAGATATAAAAAAAAAATTATTTTTGTGGCAGTTATATCGCATTGCTTACAATGTTGTTTTTTGCGTATTGATGGACGTTGTACATGATTCGGATAAGTTGATTTAAATTAAAGAAGAAAAAACAACATACTGTCATTAACTGCTTCGTACTGCCGTACTGGCTATGATCTAACCGCTGACCTGCCATTTTCCATTTCTCCCTCATAGTTACAGAAAATTCAATTTAAAAAAAAAAGTGATATCAGTAAATTCGTAGATCAGACTAAAACACAACATAGTTTTTGTTAATACAGTGTTGAAAATTTCAGATCAGTTCATCAAACATTTGGAGATATCATGAACACCGTTTTGAAGAAAGTTTCGAGAAAAACATTGTTAACTTGTGATTTCTGCACCGTACAATTACTACGTAGTCAGCCAATTTTTTTGAAAACTAATATTCACTGGATTTTTATATTATTGTTAATATTTATGACTGGCCCGATCAGTTGTGCCGGTCGAATCGAGTTTTTAGTTTAAACAAGTGAAAAAGTTATAAGCACCATGCCTTCACTTTTCAGATTTATGACTATGACGCATTTGAGTTCCTTTAGAGGAGGTAAATTACATATTCCTTTATCTTATTTTGAAAAGCAACCAGGGAAATCGTGAGATTTTGAGTTTTGTATTTTCTGCGAAAGTTTTTTTTATGCGGTCCCGATACACCGTATAGTTTTTTTTTTGTAATCTGAACAGCGAGCTATACTTACTTTTTATATAAACAAAAAAAAGTTTATGCTGCATTCACATATTTGGAAAGTCTAATATATAGTTCATTTATTATTAAAAGAAGCATGTATGTAGGTACAAAGGATTCTCCGATTTTCTTTTTTAATAGTGTACCTACTTGAAATATTACAGTATTTGCTAGAGTTTAATATTGAAAATTCTGTTTGTTTAAACTATAAAGTTGTTTGAATCCAAACTACATTTATTTTGAACAAACACACCGAACAGTAGTGATGACAGTAAAATTAATTTAGTTTGTTAGCATGGCAAGTGAATACGATTGTAGTAATACATAATTTTCATTAACTTTAGTCATTGTATGAATATACATGTGTTCAAACAATACTCGGTATTTCAGTTTATAATGTTTATCAGTAAACAATAGTGAATAGTTATAGTAACAATAATCCACATTTTGTAGTCTATTCGAGAAATAACAAGGCTATAAAATATATTTTATTAGAGATTATTATAAATGTACTGGATTATTACAGAGAATTATATGTATACAGTCGAACCTGGACAAGCGAGAGTTCAAGGGACCGCGATCTATTTTTCTCTTATGGAGGTTTCTCACTAACTAGCTTACAGAGGTAGGGGAGAGGTCTATCTCACTTATAGAGGTCTAGAAAAAATATAACCAATATGTACCGAAAAACATGCATGTATTTTATGGATACTACTTATTAGAATGACATATATTTAAACATAGATATGCTTAAATTATTAGAATCCAACTGCAGGTAAAATGAAATGAAAAAAATTATATGCAGGCTGTCGCTAAAAAAAAAAAAAATTTTTTTCATAGATATGCTTACAAAAAAAAAATACTAAACATTAAAACATCAAAATTTACTTTGACAATAATTTACGTAATTAACAAAAATGTTAAATACGTTTAACTGTCGCTTATAGAGGTACATGCAATTAGTAGTCTCAGCTATGGAGGTCCATGAGCGAAAACGCCTCTCATTTATACAGGTTTTTGTTTTCCATTCATAGAGGTTTTAGAGAGGCAAAATTATGGGACCTGACAATTATTCTCACTTACAGAGTTTTCTCGCTTACCCAGTTCTCCCTTACTCAGGGTTGACTATATATATATATATATATATATATATATATATATATATATATATATATATATATATATATATATATATATATATATATATATATATAGTTTGTTTCAGCGAAGTAAGAACATACAAAATTTAACATGGGAAAAAATTGTTGGGATCAGAACATGCCTGTTTTTTATGGACATAATTTTTATATAGGTATCCACAGTTATTAAAATTTTCTTTAATTGCAAAAAAGTAAATCTGAAAACAAGACAATAGGTTAAAATTAAAAGACAATTTTTTACTTGGCTAATACTACTATATTTAGTTTTTAAATATCTGTGACATGTTTCGGACCCATATGGCCATTAAGGGACAGTAAGTTATATTTAACAAGCTACTTGTTTATATACTACATTTTGGTTACCTACATTTTACCTATAGTGAACAATAAAAACTGTTGTTGTAGAATCAGAGCGAACAAAACAAAACAAAAACAAAAACAAGACAGAAACGAAAATATGTGACTCAGATTTGTCAACGAAATAAAATAAATAAAATAAAACCAGTTTTACAATGCTACTATTTCTGGTAACTGTAAAAATATTTTTGGTAAAATTAATATAAAATAATTTGTAAATTAAATAATTTAAAATAAAATGATTTTGACATGCACAAGTTCAAAACAAAATATGAATATAACCTATATGTAAGTTAAATGGAAATAAATCTGAGAAAAAAAATTAATAATTCAAAAAAACTAGATTATATGAGATTACAAGGTGTTGAATAATGTTGAGTCGTAAATGTCGATGTAGTCGTTCAGCAGATTTGGGGAGTTATTTTTGTAGATGTCTATGGCTTCCAAAATGGTTAACTTTTGTCCTTTATTCGACTGGTGGAGTACTGTAATTTCTCTGTCTGGAGTGTGACCGGTATCTATTAAATCCCTGGCGAAAGCTGAATCTGGTTTCTTATTTCGATATGATCTAAAATGTTCTGCCCTTCTTGTCTCAAAGTTTCTGCCAGTTTGACCCAGGTAAAAGTTATTGCAATCTTTACAGTTTAATTTATAGACGCCCGATTTTTTTAATTTATCTATTTTAGTTTTGTTATTATAGATTAAATTGCTTAAATTAGAACTTGATTTAAATGCTATGTTTATGTTAGATTTGGTTAGAATGTTTTTAATTTTATCTGATATTTTACCGAAATAAATTATAGTTTTAAAATTATTTTTAGATTTATTTATAACAGGGGGAATATTTCTTTTAAGATTTGCTTATGTTCTTTTTTAGCTATTAGTTTATTAATTAAGTTTGTGTTAAATCCGTTACTTTGTGCTATTATTTTTATATTATTTAATTCTTTTTTAACATTTTTTTTTAGATAATGGGATATTAAAGGCTCGGTGGATCATGCAATTATAGGCAGCAATTTTATGCTGATATGGGCTTATCGAATCGCTGGGGATAGTAATGCCGGAATAAGTTGGCTTCCGGTATATATCGAATTCAAAACTATTGTTAGTTTTCATTATTGTTAGATCCAAAAAATTAATACTATTGTCTTTCTCTAATCTACATTGAACTGTATTTTGGGGTCTATTGTATTTAGTGACCAGGTTATAGGCCCGGTTAGTGACCAGGGAATAGGTGTCCAGTTGTCGAATAAGCAGTATTATCTGTTAATAAATATTTTAATATTAGATTAAGATTTATTTATAGTTGTTTCAATAAATTGACTGGTACTGGCTTTTAATTACTTTTAAACATCATTTTGGCGCAGTATTATTTAAGGTTTTCCTAAATATCTGATAATAATAAAATAAAGCATCCCTTGATCATAACAAATTTTCCCTGTGATAAAATATATGTTCTTAGTTGCTTGAAACATCCTATATATATTTAAAATATGTCTACAAATTTTGTGGCGCACCCAGGGCCGGCGCGATCATATAAGAGCACCAGGCGACCGCTTAGGGCACTACAAATCTGGGGACGTAAAAATTATAAATTTTGCAAGTGTATGTATTTTTGTTATCAAAATTTACTTTCCAAACGATTTTAATATTTGTGTATTTTCATGTTAAAAAGGTTGATCGGATACACTGTATCTAAATCATGTACAAACTGAATGATTTTTCTTTAGAAAAGTATAAAGGTCAATAAAACTTTTTTATCTTTTTTTATGATTTTTTATTAAAATATTTTTTTAATGCTCAAAAAGTGTCGATATTTATCTGCATTATATGATTGGCCAGGTGGTCGGAAAACGTCATTTGATATTACACGATCTAATGTTATTCCAATTAATGACGGAAATTATTCCAAGCTACAAAAAGTTTATTCAGAGTTAAAGAATTGCTTTTAAACATTTCTCTAATGTTTAAAAAAGTATTGACATCTTGCTTCTTTTAAGTTAGTAATATCAACTATTTGCAATTTATTGAATTCGAGGCAGTAATATTGATTTAGGAATAGAAATGCACATACCTACTTGAATAACATTGAATAAACTGAAATACGTATAATTATCAGCAATATGATGTACGTATGCCAGTCATATACATATACACACACCGGCAGAATTAGCGGAACATACAAAATATCTGTAAAAAACAGACAAACCATTTAATTTTAAGGAACTATTAGTCTTATTTAATTGTTCACTTAAAATTACATGTTCACAAGTCGATATACCTAATTTTTGGTAGCAAAAACAAGTAACCATATAAAATGACAAATTTTTGGAATCTTATGTCGTTTAAGAATAATTTAAGTTAAAAATTATTTAACAAATACAAAATGAAACACAGCGTTTTAATACCGCCTGGTTCCTCCCGTGATCTTGTCAAAGCTTCCATTTGTCTTGCTATACTCAGAATGATGTTATCTGTAGTCTCCTGGGACAGTCTTTGCCATTCTTCAGTTACGGCAGTTTGAAGCTCGACCACATTGAGAAGAATCGGCATTTGAATTCGAAAGTGACAAACCTCTTAAAAAGATTCGCATCAATAATAAATAATAGCTGAATTTTGAGTTTTCGAAATTCGCTAAAAACAGTTCTATGGAAAGTCAATTAATTCATTATTTCAATATTATTTTAAGTAAAAATGAAAAAGGACAGCCAAATTTGTTTAATAAACAGGTTTTATACTTGTTTTATGTCCCGCTAATTATGCCGGTGTGTGTGTATGTATGTATGCATTTTGAGCTGATATACCTATTTACACTTGATGTAATTCTGGTTATGAAATTTGAAAGAGTCAGTCGATTGATTGATCATTAAGGCCGGCCGTATACATTCCGGTTGTGACCGGGCCGGGCGCCCGGGCCGGTCAACCGGTCATATTAGCGCACACATGCCGCTTAATTGAATTCTTAAAAAAATATATCAGTTTTATTTGATAGTTCGGTATTGTTGTACCGACTGCATTATTGTCGATTTCAAGAAATAAAATGGACGACAACGTATTAATCTTTCTGACATATTTTATTCTTTTATTTGGTGTGTTGCCTCTGTTTCTGATTACTCGGTCCGAGTGTCGCCGGTTGCATTCTGACCGGTAAGAATAAGAAAAGTGTGCAGCAGTCAATGGAGTTACTATATTATTTGCACCTTCAGGTACCCGGACCGGGTGCCCGGCCCGGTTAAAACCGGAATGTATACGACCGGTCTAAAGGAACTTATAGTTAACTCGATCGAAATGACTACATGACTGAATTGTATTCATCAGATAGATGCGTTATATCAATCGATTTGATTATAGTGTATCTATTCGGTACAAAATTTGAAAGGAAGTTTTAGGAATCTTATAAGGTAAAAGACCCGGTAATTGACCCTGGCCCAGTTTCTGAACTTTTCAACTTTGTTATAAATTAATAAAAAAACTATATTTTAAATAAGAAAAAAAAAAAATTCTTAATTTAAAGTAATCTATTCTGTGTCTAATGAACAGCAATTTAAAAAGTTTAGAATATATTAACTAAATAAAAAAAATTTTTAAATTTAAAATGTGTGTAAAAACTATTTTTTTGGTAGTTTCCTAACAGTTTATGTTACAAAGTACTCATTTTGATCTGTGCAATATTCATCATGTAAGTATGAAAACTTAATTAAAAATATATGAGCAGATTAATATTTGTTTAAAATTTATTTTAAAATATTTATAAAATACCTTAGAATGATTTTTATTATTGAAATATGAGGGTCAATTACTAGGCTCACTTCTAAAGTGGTATGGCCCAATTAAATTCTAACTAGTTTTTGTTAGTTATTTTGTTATTTATAGTTATCTTCGATTAGTTTTTGTTATTTTTCATAACGTATATAACATTAAACATTCATTTTTATCAATAAAAAATTATTTATAAATTAAATTTTAAAAAAACTGTATTTTTTAATTTAAGGATCAGAAACTAGGCCACTGTCAGGGTCAAAAACTGTCACATGAGAAATTTTGAAGGTCAGAAACTGGGTCCTTTTTGTCAATTTTTAAAACATTAATTTAAATTATTAATTCAATTCAAATAATTATTTTACTTGTATGACTTTATTTTGAAAGCCATAAACTAGTTGTTAAAATTATTAATTGTCTCTTTAGTTTAAACTTATATTTATTACTGTCGTTTAACCTCAGCCGTCACTCTTAAAAGGTCAGAAACTAGGCCCGTTACCTTAGTACATTTATGTTAATTTAAAAAAAAAAATATTTAATGTCTTTAATGGAGGTATAGTACAAACTTTCCAGTCAGCTACTTTGTTAAATTTTTGGTTGAAGGGAAAATATGTAGGTATATAAATAAAACCACTAAAAATAATTTTACATTAAATTTTTAATGAAGTTGTTTCTTTTAGCGTTAATATACAGACATTTGTAAATGTAAGAATGCATCATAAACATATACACTGTAAAGAAAATATTTTTTTTTAATAAAATCAAAAAATATAAAATGTATGTAGTAGGTAAATATAGTTTATAAATATTATATAATAATAATAGAATCGAAAATAAACTTAATTTGTAATATTAATTTAAAGGTACTTTTTTATTTTGTAAAAGATTTGTTACTTTATTTTTATAAGTATCTTAAACAATTAATTAGTTTTATTCATTTAATGTTAAATGTCTTTAAAATTTTCTAATCAATTTTAAAACACTACGTTAAAAAATACAAAAATTAAACTGTTAAAAAATCCATAAAAATTTTAAAAAGTTTATTCCCTGCATTTCACAAGAGTCCAAAGCAAGAATAATTGAATTACTTATTTGCAACTTAGCAAACAATTGTTCTATCAATCAGGACGTATTAAGTTACATGACGTGTTGACAACAGATTCTATTCCCTAAAATAAATTAAATAGCTTATAAAATTTCTTTAGAAAACACTATTCAAATAAAAAATTTTTGGGATTAGGGGACTAGTCTTAAACTTAATTAATCCCGACACGTTATGTGGAATTACCTGTTTCAAAAATTATTTTCTCAATATTTAACCAATAGGTCTCAATATTTAACTGTGGTCAAAATGGTTTTTTTGGAAAAATACACCCTTTTTTACTATATCGATTTTTTTTAAACGTGAGCGCATTTTTTCAGCATGGTAATTTTTTATATGTTGTTCTCTAGACGTCAATAGATATAAAAATAGAAAAATTAAATTGATAAAAAAATGTAATCATGTCTAAGAAAACTCGATGTAGTAAAAAAAAAGGCGGACAATTTTCCAAAAAAAGCCATTTTGACCACAGTTTGTCAACTTTTCTTGTGAAGAAAACGTAGTTACTTTTAATTTTAAGTTATTGTAGCGTTAAGTTAGGGTCCTGTATTTTACTAAAATAATGAAAAATATAAAAACAGTCTACTGAATTTTTGTGTCACATTGGGATCAATTTTCTTATCTTATGGATACCCCTCCTTTTCTATTTATTCTGTACCTACATATATTTAGAATAGGTACTTTTGTTCGCAGAATATAAAACACTATCATATAATTTTTATTTTATAGTAATTTATGTTAAAATTTTAAACATTCTACTTTAGACATTCGCATTATTGCACTATTGAATACAACTATAATTTTTATATTTCTTTCAAAACCATAGGTGTTTCTAATTTTAAAAGCATTTAAGCTTTATTTTACATTTTTTTATTGTAAATTAATTTACAAATAATATTGTTTATGATACTTATAAAAAGTCAAAGACAAAATATCCGGAATGTGTGCACTAACAGAATATGATATAAAATCAGCCTTAACAGTTTACAGAGATCAGTATTTACTTTCAAAAAAAAAAATTATTCGAAATTTATTAGTATTAAGAAGAGTGTCTTTTTGTTATAAAGAAATATCGTTCTTGTATAGCATTAAAAAATTCTTTTTAGTATAATGTAGAGACAATTATACAAATTGTCCAAAGTATACAAATTTTTTTTTACAATGATTTAGGTAGTAATAATTTTCCGACTTTAATAAATTCCGACAAAAAAAAAAATTGTTCCTGAATGTTCAGTATGAATTATGAATTCATACTGGGAAATCAAATGAGGGTGTAGTTTTTTGTTTAGTCTATGCGTAATAGTTCCACTAAGTTTTCAACAAATAGCTGAAAAATATAGCTAAAGACATGGTAACGATTTGAAATTGTCTATTTTTATTCAAAAACAATAAATTATTATGAAAAGATAGGAATGACATACTTACCAAAAAATATGTTAAATTATAATTTTCAAAAAAAGAAAAAAAATTTTATGGACGACATTGCCAACCTATTTATTTTTTTATCACTAATTATCCTAATACAGTAGACATTCTCAGTAATGACAATTAATTTATGAGGAAAATTATATATGGGGAATGATTTCTTAGAAAGCTATACGCCCATTCTACTCTCGCGTTCTTTACTGGTACCTTCGTTTCACCCCTTCCGAGTAATGTCTCTGATTAAAAGAATGAAATAAAGTAACAAACGAGATAACACGCAGTCCCGGATTTACGATTTTTTAGAACCGGGGAAAAAACTTGAAAATGGCGTCCCCTTCCAACGTTTGACATAAATTGTCAAAAAAACTCATAAGTTCCTTTATGAAACTCCAATTTTTTCCGTTGCGGCAATGATAAAAATTGAGGGTTTTGTAAAGGATCAATATAGGTACAAATTGATTTTTTATTTTAATAAATCTGCTCTGAAAGCACTACAAGTTATGCCAATTTCGAATTTTTATCACCGACCCTATCAGAGATACAGAGGCGGAAAATTCCAACATTTGGTAAAAAGTCAGTTTTCGGAAGTTTGTAAAAATTAAAGGATACAAGTTTCACAATTGAAATAGTGTGTATTTGTTTCATAATGTATACTTGTACCCGTATATTCTCATGAAAAATACTAAGCGAGGTTTAAAACATAATAAAAAGAAAAAAATGTTCAAAAAGGGAATTTTGTTAAATTTTTATATCCAACTTTAGGTAAAGTTTTCTTATGAAAGAGACGAAAATTGGTTAAATATGGGCATCACTTAAAATAAAGAGACAGTTATGTTATTAAAATGGTTTTTATTTCAATCTTTTAGGATGAACGGTTTATGAAATATGTCCATTGTTCTCAATACTTCAAATATAATAGATACAACTGGAATAATATTAATTTTTTCTAAAATGGTTAAGCAACCAACTTTTTTTAGCCCATTTGTTATCTATAGACCGACCTAGTGTGATTTTGGCGCCCCCTGAAACTGACACCCGGGACAGGGGCACCGGTTTGTCACACACACACACCCCCCCCCCCACTCCTAGATCCGGGTCTGATAACACGCCTGCTAAAATGTAAGAGAATGGCATTATTGAGGACGGAATTATTTAGAAAGTGAATAACTATACGTTATTATTCAAATATAACTCCGAATTCAAAAAGCCCTAATTTTTTAACAATTTCGTATTATTATAGCAACCGAGACAATTATTTTTTCTTATATTATGTTGGTGTTCACAAATATTTAACATATACCTAATTATCTGTTGCTATTAATCTTCAACTACAAACGTTTGTTCCTTCTTTGAAGAGTACAGTCGAGTGTAGATTATTTCAAAAATTTCGGTTATTTTCTTTTTAATTTTAGTTCGCAACGATTTCTAATGGAATGTAATGTTTAAACAAAAATGGAATGTAATTATTTATAGATCTTTCAACTAAAATACAAAAATTTCAATACAAAGAATGATATTTCTTTTCGAAAAGTTTATAATAAATCTTTTTATTTTTATATTTATAATAACTTGACAATTGTACAATTGTAAGCACAATGTTACCAAAAACCTTATTTAGACGTAAACACACAGATTCGTAAAAATTTGTAATTTTCTGTAAATGTAGAAAAATTTGAGATCCATAGTTACATTTTTTTTGAAAAATCACAGAATTGGTAAGAAATATATTATAATTATGTAAGTAATTGAATGGTAACTCATTTTTGTAAGAGGAAAACTATATCAACACTGCCTATTCGTTTGCTAATAGAGGTGCGAGAAAGAAAAAAATATATTTCGTGGTCTTTTTAAAAAAAAAGGAATATGTTTCTTTCTATAATTTTCAAGTAATACCATAAACATATCATTTATTAATTATTATACAGAGTGAGTCATATAATAAGCATGTAATGCAATATTCATTACGAAATAATAAATAAATAAAAAAAAAAATTTTAGGTTTTTATCGGATTACATACATAATATTATATAGTTCAAATATACACTTTACTTGTATTGCACTGATCGCTCATTTGAGAGAAGCGTGACATAAATCAAAAATCACCGTTATTGAGTTAAGGGTACACGCGGTCACGGAAAATGTCATCCTTTTTACTAGTAAAACGACATCACGCTATATACCTAAATTAAAGAACGAGAGAGGTTATGACTTTATACTCTATCGCACTTTTTCAATTGACCGCCATAAGTATTCTTTTTATTTTTAAAACTTCAAACCATCGTACTGAAAAATAGCTCTTTTTGAGTTATGTCAAGCTTCTCGCAAATGAGCGATATTATACACATAGAATTCGCAAATCAAAGTTATCATTCTGGATATGTCAAAATTTTTAGTTAAAAGAAAAGAGAAACACGGCAAGGATTCTTTTTATAATGCACCCTGATCAGATAGAAATGCAATTCTATCTCTTTTTAGACACAAATTCAGAATATACAGGTTGATAACTATGAGTTGCGATTTCGATGTATATAGAATATAAATGTATATGATAATTGTTTGCAATACATTTTACGACAAAATATTTAATAATCAGTTAAAAACTTATACTTTTATAAAATATAAATGTATTTCGTATTAAAAATGTATTTCATATTTAATACATGAAGCATCCTGTATACAAATTATATATTCGTAGTACATGCTTAAAAGAAATAAAAAATATATTTCTTTCTTTCTTAAAAAGATTACGAAATATGTTTCTTTCTTTCTCGCACGTGTATTATAAAAGGAATCCTTCCTGTATAATTTCATTTCTATTTATTTAAAGTGTATTAGCAAAGGAATAGTTCCTGTATTTTATAGTAATACTGAATTTATGTACATAAGAAATCTAGTATACTTAATTCAAAGTGCAAACGTAATAACAATAATGTACGATAGATTGCATAAAGTAATTTATTAAAACTAAATTTCCTATTTAAATATCAATTGTACAAAAAGATTTTCTATGCTTACATTTAAAATTAATTTTTAGAAAAATTTTGTATTTGTGAAAATACGTTGTGCAGAAAAATTGCATTTACTTTGCATTTACAGTTAAGACAGTATAATTAATGTTATATATAATCCTAACATTTAATAAAATTACAAAATTGTGCCACAAATTATAATCGAGTTCTTTTTTTGTAATTGTTCGTTTTTATTTATTATTTAAATTTCATGCATAATGAAAGCTTATCTTGTTAAATAATATATATTTTTTTAAAGATTTAATTATAAATATTAATTATGTAAGTTATTAATATTTTAATTAGTTCCCATCATAAGATATGCATTATAAAAAAGGTTATTTAGATTATTTTTTTGCATTTTAATGTTTATTTATTATTAATTTATAAAAAAAAAAACTTTGGTTATTTGTAATATAGTGCGAGAAATAAATTAATTTTAAGTTCTGATAATCGACTAATTGGTGTATTTTCATCACATTGATTTTAGAAGACATTTTAACGACTTTTTAACAGGATTTACTTAAACTTACAATTTTATATAAAGCAAGGAGCCGTATTAATTTACACTTTGTAACGTAACAATTGAAACAAAAGTAACAATTAAAGAAATTTTCAATAAAATTTAACATTTAAATTTAATCGACAACAATTACTTTACCAGTTATATAAAGTTTTACTGTAAACTTTACTAAGAAAATATATTTCACTGAAAGTTTTCTTGAATGGCAGTTAAAATTTTAATCTCCCTACTTTATATTATTAAATTTGTTTCAGCTTAATCATAAATTATTAAGTTATTTTCCAAGGAGGGATTGGGTAACGTTTCTCCTAAATATACTTATTATGTAGAGGCCAACAACTATGCAAATTTATCTTAAATGCTTTTATCTTTTCCGACAGCAGAGATAAAATATACATAATGTAGTATACATGTACTAAGATACTTTTTCGTCACGAAAAACAATTAAATTTTTTTTAAAAAATTTATTTACAAAACAAATATTGCACAAAACACATAGGTAGATATTTATTTCTTTACTTAGAATTTGCAATTATGAACGAATATAGGTAGCTTTAGGACGCTTTAGGTACTTTTAAAATACCCTTTTACTAAAGATATAGCAAGGATGAATATGTACTAACAAGGAAAGGTATCCAAATGTATCTCTCAAGAATTTTTGAAATTTTGGTGAATTGTAAATCTTATTAATGTGAAACTCATTCCTTAAAATCTGAGTTTAAGATCTTTATTATGATACCAAAATTAAAGTTATAAAATCATTGGGGTTTCATCCCCCACCCAAACACCTAATTTTATCAGGTATTTTTTGGTAAAAGAGGAGGCTGTTATGTGTAAATAATATAAGTTTTAATTAATATATTTTACACCACACCAGTTCTTTTTGCATAAATACACCGTATGTTAATATTAACTAGGGAAAAAATTTAACTTTTTGATTTAATAATGAGCAAAAATATGGTCGAAGAATTTCGTATTTTAGTAATAAATTGTTACAAACGTACCTTCAAATACATAATTTTAAAAGAAAAAATATACTGCAACACCCCCCCCCCCCCCACCCTGTTTTACTGATAACTATACAAATCCTATTTACTTATTTATTTATTTTTATTTATCTATACAATTGTCAATATTTTAACCACTGGATGTCTATGGATTTCGACTCTGGAAACAATTCATCAGAGTATTTTCGGAAAATGTAATTCTAAATGAGTATGATATCGATTTACATAGCCGTAACAATATTTTAAAACTTCAGTCTCTAGTTCACAATCAGTGTTCGCTGCCTCATTTTCAAAAGTTGTTCAAGTATGGATAGTATAAAAGTGGATATATTGACCACCGATCAGAAAAATTTGAAAACCCTGTAACGTATTGTTTTTATGTCATCGAAGATGACATATTAATATCGTTTTGTGACTGAATAATTATTGAGTTGTACATCCATATTGAATAAACGCAAGAGGGCTGTAGAGCTCTGAACAACTATAGAGTTAACAAAAAATCATAAATTAACATTTCACTGAGATGACATTACTTAGTGCGTGTCAAAAACACGCATTTGACGAATTTTTTTTTAAAGAAGAAAGAGAAGCACCAAAATGTAGTGTATGTGGTAAATAAACTTTTATAAGATGTGCTTGGTGTGGGCAATATTTTTATTTTGAACATTTTTATGAACAATATCATTATTGTGTAGATTACAAACCTTAAAATATTGATAAATGTATAGATAAATAAAAAAACGCCGTGAGCAGCGGAGCCCCATTTTACGGAACTCGAATTTTTCATCTTCGGTATTGAATGTCTACAAGCGAAATGTAATTGAAACTCCACAAGCGATTTGTCATCTTGGTGGTTTCAAAACTGATGATGAGTGTCCGGTTGATCGGAGCTTTAAAAAAAGGTTTTAAGTTTTTAAGGGCTGAATCTCACAAGGAGCATCACGGGGGTGTACCGCTCCGATTTTAAGCTATTTTCCATGAAGAAGTTCCTGATTAACTCAAATAGTATGATTATGTCAACACAGTCACCCTCTAGTTACTTACGCCTAATCTTAATATTATGAAATTTAGCAAAAACAGGACAATTAGATTTTTTCACGTAGATTTGAAATCTGTAAACAAAATTTTAATATAATGTATTTTTTACCGCCTTTTCGCAAAATTAACCCCTAAATTTTAACCCCCAACCACCCCTGTTGATGTAATTTAAGCAAGTTGCATATCAATCGATATCTCTTTAAAAAAGAGTAATATCGCCAATTCAAACTTTTGCTCTATCTCTTACCGTTTTCGAAATATTTGACAAATTAAATTTTTACCCCAATTTTTGAAGGGTGATTTCACCCATTCAAACCGTTTTACAGCCGCTAAAAAAAATACATTTATAATTAAAGCTCTGTATAGTATATATAAACAAAACGTCATCAATTTTTAATTTTTTTTGTACACAGTTGAGGGGTGGTTTCAACCCTTAAAAATGTGTGGACGCAAAAAATAATGTTATATTTGTTACTAGAACTTTTTAAGGTACATATAAACAAAATTTCATCGATTTTTAAATTTTTGAGTTCCAACTTTGAGGGGGTGTTGCACCCCTTAAAAACGTTTTTTAGCAACAACTGATATTTTTTATGTTATTAAGTAGCCACCCTCTACGTACTGACAAAGTTTCAGATTTTTTGGAATTTTCGACTTCTTGCCCTTTCCTTGTGAGTTAAACAATTGATTTGCCATGACTGTTCAGATTAGAAAATACACAGCGATGATTTTAATGTGAAAGTTTTTGCTCAAAAATTCTGTTTATAAGAATGAAAACTATCTATAAATATTTTTATTATTGTAGTCGAATACAATTATCTTAAATTGGTCATACTGTCTTTAAACTATTCGGTTACTTTATGAGTGTTACCCTTTCATCAGGAATAGTCTGTATTAATGTAATATAGGAATTTTATTTACAACAATTTTAAACAATGATCAATTCATTATGATTACATAATCGCACGATTACATAAGCATAATACCTATATATATACACTACCGTTCAAAAGTTTGGAAACACACATATTTTTGCAGATTGCAAAATTTCTTTACCAGACATTTTAATAAATTAGTTTGTTATTAAAATAAATTAGTTCGTACCACAATAATAACTAACAATATTATAAAAGCTTTTACATCTTTTGTCGGTAGTCTCCCGTATTGTTTTTGATAAATGTACGTGTTTTATTACAGTCTCGCTAATGACACAACAGACAACTGTTCTCTTAAAGTAACTGTGTAGCTGGTGAAAAATCGTTCTCGATCTAGTGTAGCACAACTTTGGACTTTCTTAAAAGATGAATGGAAAAATTGGACAATGAATATTTTGTTAACTTCTAAACGGCGGCCCGGAATCTGTGAACAAGTCTTCAAGAAAAAAGGTAGTTACTTTAATGAAGTGAGAATCTAGTATTTAAGCCATAAATTTATTTTTTGTAGCAATATTAGTATAATTAAGTATGATTAACATGTCCAAATAAAATTCATCTTTTAAACTAAATACATGTGAATAATATAAATTCAGTGAAGATTTTACTGAACTTTCAGTGTCTTCAAACTTTTGAACGGTAGTGTATCTTTTTAATTTTTTA
The DNA here is from genome assembly GCA_035578155.1 of Brachynemurus nebulosus. Taxonomy (NCBI): domain Eukaryota; kingdom Metazoa; phylum Arthropoda; class Insecta; order Neuroptera; family Myrmeleontidae; genus Brachynemurus; species Brachynemurus nebulosus. The sequence continues at coordinate 666,333 of JAPWDM010000035.1, read as the reverse complement.
AAATTTTAATAATATACAGTTACAATTTTTAATAAATTATCCGCCATCATTTAAAAGAAAAACCCTTAGTAAGCTTATAAGCGTATTTGTAGATATAAAATAAAATCTTAAGATTACAAGAGATAATTTTTTAAAAACCTTTTAAAAATTCTTATCTTACAAAATAATGAAAGCATTTTATAATATAGCAGAGGAATGTCTTTATATATGTAGTAAACATTAAAGAGTTGAAAATGAGTAGTGAGCGATGAGTTTTGAAAGATTCCTTGTTTTTGTATGTTAGAACTGAACACAATAAAAAATACATAATATTTAAAATAATTGATTAAATATCTATAAAAACGTAATAAAACACACCTGAGTCAAATTTTTGCAGTGTTCACATGATGAAATCGGTTTACACTACTATTAACTAATAACTCACGTGTCTCCGATCCGGGGCTCAGACTGGCCGTAGTTGAGGTGGACAGCGCCTCTCGACCTAATATTTGGTACTTTTTTATTTCCTCCTCCTCCAAACGTTCATTTGACGTGTCCTCTTCAATTATTTTTGTTAAGTGTCCATTGATTTCGACACTGTGCTGCGTTACTGACGCATACGATGGTGGCGGTGAATGTACACCAGGCAAATCTGTCTCCTCGATAGGCGAGAAATCGGCTAGACCGCGTTCAAGTTCATCTTGACGCTGCTGGCGTACACGGCGATGCGATTTCGTTGTTAGCACGCCGGTTTCGACGTCACGTTCCAGTCGATGACCAGACCGTGATCTTGTCAGTTGTCCTTTGACGTACTGATTCAGTTCATCTTCTTCTTGTTTACTAATAATGAAATGTAACACAATTAAAAATATTCCGACGCCTAACGCAAATGCCCCGGTGGCAACCAGTTCATTGAACCACTTTTCACTGCTCCATGATGACCAATCATCTGGTATAAGGCCAGAAAGTAATAAGAATAATCCCAAAACTAAAAATACAACACCGATATGCAACATTCCAATACTGGATACAACTTTTGTATCGGCAGCGGATCCATGGCGAATATTTGCCGGATGACGGCCATGTCGATCCAAACTTCCCGTACTATTTCTTGGTGATGTTAATCCGGATTCGGTTGAATGTGAACTGAAACGTCGTTCACGTGCTCGACGCTGTTCATCGCGACGCTTTCGTTGTCGTTTGATGGCCAGAGCCGAATGTAGACCGGCTGCGTGCATTTTGAATAATTAAATCGTCAATGGTTTGTTCTTCGGGTCGCAAATGCTGTAGATGGGGATACTACAGCTCCTTCTTCTTCCTGCAATCCGAGCAAGATGGATATCACTGCACTATAGCACATAATTTCTGTCTTAATACACAGTCTTTAACACACTTTGTTTAATGTTATCATTGTCTTTTTGTTTAATTATTATTTTTGTAATTTTTCTTCGACACAGCACTTAATTAAAAATGCACTTTGATTTGCAATTTATTTTGACGAGCTCAGTGTCTGCCATTCGTGTTATATAAAACTAACAAAACCTTGTTTTGATCTGAAATTAATTATTAGTGTTGTATTTTTAAAAAAAATTTTCGGTTTCTAATTCAAATGTGTAAACATTGCGTATTAAAACAGATAGATTATATTTTTCAAATTAAAAAAAATAGTGAATTTTTTAAATAAAAAAATTAATTTTTCATTTAATAATTCATAAAAATATTTAAAAATTTTAAAATGCGAATTGTATTTTTTTCATTTAATTGTTATTTTGAGAGAAAAATAATAAAAAACAAGAAAATACAATTCACAAAGTATTTTAAATACATAAAGGAAAAACTGAAATTGTTTATTTAATTTTCATAAAATTTTCCCTTTATGTATACTTATTTTCATTAAAAAGCAATAGAATTAAACAAAGCAACAGTACATGAAAAACATGCAATAGAAATTAAAATTATTAAAAAACAATATAAAAAAAATTCTACCTTGCTATTATTGTCGGATTTTACCAAAAACAAAAACATAATTTTCACCTTTCTAACTTTGAAATTTTTATGATTTTAATTTTCGTATACCTACTGCAAAAAACTAAGTTGTTCAAAAATATTTTTTGTTTTTAGGATTTTATAACCTATGTAGTTTGAATTGATTACATACGGCACAGTCTGGCAGTAAATAAATTAGAAAATATGTACACACATATAGAATGAATAAGAATATTTCAATTTCGGCCTACTATAGTACAGTCAAGTTTCCTATACCGCGGTTAATTCGCATTATAGGAGACTCAGAATTAATTGATGTCAGAAATTCGTTCTATGCAAACCGTATTATGAAAATCACAAAAAAAGAGAAAAACAAAAAAAATTATACCGCGTTATATGGAGATCGCGTTATATGGAGATTGGGAATTAATACAAAGTAAGTGAATCGTACCGCGTTGTATGGAATATCAAAAATAAGATAAAATAAACTGTAAATAATTCAGACCGATACAAAATCTACATTTTCAGAGTATGAAGTTGTGACTGAGACGGATTTAATTAATCTAATTTTGTAATAGAAATGAAGCTTTCAAAAATTTTGTTATTTTTTCACTACAACGCATCATTTAGGAGATATTTACGATTAAAGTTTTCAATAACGAAAGTTAACGAAAAGTAGTTTTTACAAAAATTGTTCTATTACTGACCAGGTCAATGGGACTAACAAAGCCTAAATTAACCGCAGTTATAACGAGTTTATGATAAGTTACGCGGTATAGATAATTTTCGATAATGAAAGGTAGGTTTTAGCAGTCACAATACGTTCGGAATAGCCACAACTTGCTTCGTTTAAGCCTTTAAAAATTCGTTACTTTTGAACTACGATGCATCGTTTACGAGATATTTACGATCAAAAGTTTACAACAATGGAACTAATGGGGCATAAATTAAACAATTATAATCACTTCATGAAAAGTAATTCGGTATCGATAATTTTTGATAATGAAAAGTTAGTTTTAACATTCGCAATTCGTTTTAAATACCTACAATTTGCTTCGCTTAAGCCTTCAAAAATTTCGTTATTTTTTCACTACGTCACACAGTTTATGAGATAACTACAATCAAAGTTTTCGATAATGAAAAGTATCATTTATAAACAAACATAATAAAAAAACAAGCACATTTTACGATAGTCCGATTTCAGAAGCGCTTCGAAAAATTAATACATCGAACAAGTGCTACTATAGATAATTTTTTTCAAATCATTTGAGTTGTTGAAATTTTTTTGTGTGAAAACCGCGTTAGGGGAGACTTGTCGCAATTTCATACCGCGTTCTATGGAGAACGCATCATAAGGAGGATACCGCGCTATAGGAGACGTGACTGTAAAAGTAAATGCCTTTAAACTCAACATTAATCAAAATTTTAATTAAAATTAATCTCACTTGACAAAAATTAAACAAGTGAAATAATAGGGTACGATATTTTTTTCCTTGATTTAGTTTATTTTAACTTTAGTTTTCTTAGCGAATTTTGTTAAAATATATTTACAACAATAAATAAAAAGGAATTTTTGATATTTATTCAATAAATATTCTTATATACGCAGAAAAATTTAATAAATATACGTTAAATGCAATACTGTCTCATCCTTAACTTCAGCTAGTATGTAAAATTTAAAGTTGTACAACAAAGTTGTTTATATACTGTTCATGGTTAAAAACTACCTTCATAAATTTGCTATACGATGCGTATCTACATCAGTAGATACCAGCAAATGAAAAGAAAATGATAATTTTTCTCTTAATAGCCGATAACTTATGAACAAAAGGTTGTAAAGAGCTCATTAAGAAGCCAATTTTTGATAAGATTTAGTCTACAAGAGCCTGGACTTTGATCTCTGAAATACGTTTTTAACGACCTATTTTAGTGAAATTAGTGTTTTAAAAATTAATAAAAAAAATTACTATGCTCCTTTAATTTTTGTGAGTTGTATAATACAATAGCGTCGACATAATATCTGTAGAACAATCATTAACTAGCTAATCAATATCTTATGCCTCAAATGGATAAAAATCTAGGAAAGTTGAACTCTTCCACTTTTATAGCTTCTGAAATAATATAACAAAGTTTACCTTAAAGAATTAGAAAAAACGCCGTGAGCAGCGGAGCCTAATTACGGAAGTCGAATTTTTCCCTTCATCTTCGGTACTGAATGGCTACAAGCGAAATGTAATTGAAAGTCTACAAGCGATTTGTCATTTTGGTGGTTTCGAAACTGATGATGAGTGTCCGGTTAATCGGGGCTTTAAAAAAAGTTTTAAGTTTTTAAGGGCTGAATCTCAGTAAATTTTAATTTTGTGTCGATAGCAGTTAGCAGGAAAAAGCCAACACAATTCGTACGAGGGCATTCCTACTTATGCTTATCCGCCAATTGCCTTTGTGTTTTATTTTTAAATATTAAAAATGGAACTTAAATATCATAGCAAACTGGAAGGCCTTTATGAAGATATTTCACCCCCTTAAAGTTTGGGTCGGATCCAAAATTTGCCCAAATTTTATCCCCACTTTGATAGTATTGTTGTGCATCGGAATGAGCCCCACTTACCAAATTTCAGCTCTTGACTTCCATAGGGGGGGCCTACACATGTCAAAAGGTAGCAGGAATATATATATATATATATATATATATATATTATATATATATATATATTATATATATATATATATAATTAAGTTTTAATTGTTAAAACTAATAAAAAATTTAAAAATTTATTTCAATTGTTTCACAAATACGGATTACAATTTAATTGTTACAAATTAATTGTATAATTTCTCAGAGAAAACTTCTAAGAGCAAGTTTGTTTTACTGCTTTTATATCGATCGAAGTGATTAAAGATCACGTAGATCGAGTCATGTGAATTTGAGTCAGCTTTTCTTTTGTTTTAAGCGACTTGCTGATGAAAGCGTTCGTGCTAATTACAAGGTTATGAAATAATAATAACAAAATGAAAAATAAAGAATTACTAATTGCTGATATAAAGATACGTGATCCTAAAGTAAACAATAGTTTATAATGTACTAGTGAATAAGGTGGATATGTAACTCCTCCCTCCTAAGAATGAAGCTATGACCAAAGGAGCTTAGCTTCTTTTGTTGTAGCGGAGTCCGGGATGAATTTGACCGTTGTATTGGTTGTCTTCTTGGTTTTTCTTTTGATGAGCCATGTTGTGATCAGACTTAGTGATAAAATTGAGATGATTACATAAATAGTTGATGTGTGAATTGTCCCGTGTGTTTTTATTTCTTGAATTTGTTCTCTGTTTTCGATGTGGTATTGGTTTAGTTTTTGTAGATCTATGCGTTGTTCTAACTTTGTTTCGTTTATTTGAAGATTGTGTAGCGGCAGGACGTGGAATACTTCTGGGTGTGTGTATTGAATGTTTTGATAGTTCAGGTCGTTTATTGTGACAGAGCAGTTATTGAAGTAGATGAGCGCTGTCCCATTTAGATTTCTATTCTTGATTCCTTCGCAGGTGGAGGATATTTCCAGGTTGAAGGCATTTTTAATTATGATGTGTTGGTCGGTTAGTTTTTTGATTTCTGTACGGTTTCCTGCTTCCTGGTATGTGCAATTGCCTGGGAGTCCTCGTAGAATCCATTTAAAGCATTTGTCGTTTCTTAGTTTGATTGGTTCGTTGTTTGGGCAGATGAACAGATTCTCTATTTTTGGGCACTCTGTTTTCGTGAAAAAGGTCTGGTGCTCGTTTATAAGGTTGTATGGATAATTGATTTTAATGATTTTGTTGTGTATTGTTGGGACTGGTTCAATTAAGTTATATTGGAAATTTTGTTTTTGGAACTGAGGAATTTGGACATTAAATATTATGTTTGTGTGATTGTAATAGGCTTGTGAGGTGAGTAATTCATATATTTGCTCTAGGGAGTTGATAGGGAGTCCTTGTTTGGAGAGGATTTTGTATGCATGTTCTAATTCTTCAGGCATTAGGATATTTTTGGGTATTATATTGAATTTGGCTAAATTTACCGACTCGGCGATATCGCTAAGATGTGAGTTTAACAGTTCTATATTATATAATAATTGATAAATGTACTGGAAGTATTTGTAATTATTGTCCTCGTCTTTAACTTTGTTCTGGACTTCAGTTCCTAGGGTACTTAAAAATTGATTTATCATCTTTTGTTGTGAATTTATATGATCTGTGATGTTATTAAATCTTTCGATCATTTGTTCGTTAATTTTTACTTGTTTATTACTTTGAGATATTAGGTTATGTTGATTTAATTTTAGATTTTCGATTTCTTTGTTAATTTGTATCGCATCGTTATTATCCATATTCCCTGTTATAGTTTTTATGACTGATCCTAGTCCGTCTATAAGTCCTCGTTTAATGATTCGCCTTGGGTAAATGGTTTTAAAGGTGTTTTCTAACTGTCTATATTTAGCTTTAATTATTTCATTTAGGTTAGTGGCTTTTCTATGGGTTTTAATTATTTCCAGTGAATTTTGAATGTTGTTTATATTTTCTTTATATTTATCTAGTTCAATAATATGCAAGTATTTGTAGTATTTTTCAATGACTTTTCCGGTTCCTAAATTAATCGCGAGAAGTCCCGGGTTGTTGGTCAGATCCTGGATTTCTATTTTCTGTGTTTCCGTCAGTCGTATTATTAATAGAAGCGTGATTAGGGTGCTGAACCTGTAACATGCGAGGGGGTCGCTTTAGCTTTTGTTTCGGTATTTTCCTATCTTTGTTATCTTTTATAGTGGTTTTATGATTTGCTTTGACTGTAATTTGTTTGAATTTGGGATGCAGTTTATTGTTATGCTTGTTTTCAGTGAAGTAGACTTTTTGATTTGGTTGATAGTCTATGGGGGTTTCTCGGTTTCTATTTATTTTTTCTAATTTTTTCTCTTTTTGTTCCCTAACCTTCTCGTTTACCTCGTTAAAGAATTGATCTTTTTTATCTTGAATGTCTCTTAGTTCGGGGTTTAGGACGATATTATATTTTCGACCGAAAAATAATTCGAACGGTGTATACTTTGTGACAGAATGTATTGTGTTGTTATATGTAAATACAGCTTGTGTCATTTTCGAATCTGGGCTTCCTTGTTTGTTTTGTGAGTGGATTATTCTGTAATATTCTAGTAATGTTGAATGGAACCTTTCTATCGGTGAATTAGAGTTGGAGCTTCTAACTGCTGTTATATGTAGGTTTATGTTATAGTGATTACAAAATTCCCTAAATCGCAAGGAGTCGAACCCTTTTTCGGAATCTGCGACAAGGAGTTCGGGTTGTCCGTAACTGGCAATGAATCGTGCTAGAGCTTCGATTAGGTCGTTACTGTTCCTGGTTTCAAGTATGTAAGCTTGGGCAAATTTGGAAAATTTATCTATGATTGTGAAGAAGGGATTTTTGTCGACGTAAAATATGTCGCAATGACAGATTTGAAGTGGTCTAACGGGTGTTTGTGTGAATTCGAATTTTTGTTTAGGAGGGTGACGATCATATTTGTTTTCATTGCACAGTTTGCAGTTATTAATGAAAAAGGTAACTTTTGATTTTAAATTTGGGAAGTAGTGTTGTCGCCTAATGTGGTTAAAGGTTTCATTGATGCCTCTATGTGATGTGTTATGATACTGTTTAATTATTTGATCTTGTTCTTCGTCGTCTTCGACGTCAGTTAAGATTTGGGTACATCTGATAATTTTAAACTGTTTCCCTTGTGAAAAGTATTGATTATAAATATTTTGTAGTTTATTGAAAATTTCATCGTCAGGGCAGTATACAGCGACTAAACGTTTTGATGGTAGATATTGCTTGAAAATTTCTATTAACATTCGATCATCGAATTCGGGTGCGTTAAAAGTTTGTCTGCGTTTTGTTTTAAATAAGACTCGTAATAGTCTTTTAGCTCTACCAGGTGTTGGGGATATTATGATTTGTTCTTTGAAATCGTTCAATGGGTTTTCGGAGATCCTAATAAAGGAGTCGTCGTCTTCGTTACCGCTATGTGCTGAGTTAGTTGTTACGCTATTGGTTGAGTCGATACTACTGTCTTCTAAATGATTAGCTTCTATTTTTACACGGGAGAGGGCGTCCGCGTTTGTGTTGTATTTCCCTGCTTTGTGAATTATTTGATATTCATATTCCTCTAGTTTAAGGCGCCAACGAACTAACTTGCTATTCGGTTCTTTTAAAGACATGAGCCATTCTAGTGGTTTGTGATCAGTGATTATTTTGAATTTTCTACCGAATAAGTATGGTCTGAAATAGCGACAAGCCCAAACTATTGCTAATAGTTCTTTTTCTATCGTTGAGTAGTTTTGTTCGCTTTTTGTTAGTGTTCGGGATGCATAGCAGATGGGTCTGTCTTTACCTATTGGGCCTTGTGAGAGAACCGCGCCTATAGCAAAGTTACTTGCGTCTGTTGTAAGGATAAATTCTTTGGAAAAGTCTGGGTAAGCTAGTATCGGGTCATGAGTTAGTAGATCCTTGCATTTCTCGAAGCACTTTACATATTCTGGTGTGATCTTTATGTCTTCGCCTTTGCGTAGACAAGCTGTCATTGGCTTGGTTAGCTTAGCGAAGTCCTTAATAAATTTTCTATAGTAACCTAGTAATCCCAAAAAGCTTTTTATTTCTTTTTGAGTTTTAGGTATTGGGAACTTCGTGATGGCTTTAATTTTGTCCGGATTGGGTTTGATGCCGTGTTCGGAAACTATATGTCCAAGGAATGCGATTTCCTTGTGAAGGAATTCGCTTTTATCGAGCTGAACCTTCAAGTTAGCCTGTTTCAATCTTTCGAATACGCGACTTAAGTTTTCTAGATGTTCCTGTAGTGATGTTGAGAATACAATTATGTCGTCCATGTAGACAAGACATATTGTACCTTGGAGTTCTTTTAGGACATTATCCATCACTCTTTGGAATGTTGATGGTGCGTTTTTCAAACCAAAGGGCATGCGAACGTATTCGTAATGCCCATTTTCAACTGTGAAAGCTGTTTTTTCAATATCGCGAGGGTGGACTTCGATTTGATGGAATCCACTGGCCAAATCGAGGGTGGTAAAATACATGCACTTTCCTAGCTTATCTAGTATGTCGGATATGTTAGGGAGTGGGTATTTATCGTCTATGGTTTTATCGTTAAGTTTGCGGTAGTCGACAACTAAACGCCACTTTTGTTTCCCGCTAGCGTCGAGCTTTTTAGGTACTATCCAGATCGGAGAAGACCATGAAGAGTAGCTTGGTCTAATTATTCCTTGCTCGAGCATTTTGTTGATTTGTCGTTTGACCTCATCCTTATGTATGTACGGGTAACGATATGATTTTGAATAGATTGGAAGTTCATCTTTGGTTTTGATTTCGTGTTTGATTTGGTTTGTGAAGGAAAGATCTTGACCTTCTTTAAAGAATACGTCTTCGAACTGTTTGCACAGCTTAATTATAGCCTTTTTTTCTTCGTTATTTAGGTGGTTAATTCTAATTAAGCTTTCTATTGAGGGTAGGTTATTATCAGCACTATTGTTAATTTGATGAGAATTGAACTCTATCATTTCGTGTGCTAGTAGTTCGGCTCTTAGGGGTTGCTCTATATAAAATTTTTGATTTTCGTCTGTCAGGTTAATGACAGGAGCTAAGATATGCCAATCTTTGGCTTGATAGATTCCTTCGGGAATCAAAAATTTATTGCCTATGTAAGTTTTGCTTATTAGCACGTCGCCAGTTTGAATGTCAACGGGTAGTCGTAGTATCTGTTTGACTTTTTTATCTATCATGTAAGTTCCTGATGTGAAGTTGGGTTTTAACAAAATTCGGTTTGTGGAGGATGGTGTGATTAAAATTTTATTATGGATATCTATTTGTGCCTGTATTTTGTTTAATATGTCTAGGCCTATCAAGCCGTCAAAATAATTATGAAAACGAAAAACTAGGAATTCGACGAAGCCTGGATAATTAAATTCGATGGGAGAAGGAAGTGTAATTTTTGTGTCTATTTTATGTATACCTAAAATTGCTTTTATTTCTAATGGTTTGATCTTGTATGTTTGTTCTGGGTAAACATGTTCTGGATTGATAAATGAATTGGATGAACCGGTGTCTATCAAAAATTTTAAGGGTTTGCCTGAGGGATGTGATATATGGATGTAAGGAAGTGTCGAATCGTGTAAGTTATTGTCTATGTATCCAAGGGATTCGGGTAGGTGTACTGAAAATCCGAATTATCGATTTCGTAATGGTTGTCAAAGTTACCATCGTCTGTTTCTTTAGTTTCGTCTTCGGTTGTTTCGTCCGCGTGGGGTTCTGAATCAACGTACTGATCTAGTTTTGAATAGTCAGTTGTTGCTTCTACGTTATGTAATTCCTTACTAGTGAAGGTAGGTCTGCTTTGTGTTTGAAAATAGTTTCTGTGAGTAGTTTGAACATTTTGACTTGGTCTACGTATACTAATTCTGTTTGATCCTATGTCCATTGGTGTGACAGGTGGAGGGTTTGGTCTAGGATTATGTTGTTGTTGGGGTTGTTGGAATGTGTTTCGGAAAAACTGATTTGTTTGTTGTGGTTGAGGATATGTGAACTGTCTATTTTGTTGTGGTTGTGGGTAATATATTGGATAATGCATAGGTGTAGGCCTTGGTGGTGGTTGATTTGGTTTTTTACTAGGTACATTAGATTTTGATGTTAGTGGTATTTTATTTCTTAAGTATAGTTGCCGTGAGTAGTAAATGTTTTGTTCTTTAATGCATATGTCGTATGCTTCTTTTAATGTTTTAGGAACACTAGCTCTAGCTACTGGTCCTATTGGATCTTTGAGTCCTGACAAAAAGGCTTCTAGACACATTTCTTTATAAAACTGTGTTCTATAATTTGTTACTAATTCGTTGCCGTCTAGTCTAGCTAAATTATTTAATGCAGATAATATGTCCATGATCTGTGCATAAAATTCTTCTATTGTATTATTTTGTTTAAGGCAGTGTAGATCCCTAATTAGGTTTGATTCCGTCCTTTTGTCTGAGTAATGTGAGATTAAGTCACGTTTTATTTCTGACCAAACTAATGGCGTACCGTAAGTTATGAGAGCTTCATTTGCTTCACCTACGATTTTGTTTCTAATAGTTTGTAACCATATTTTTCCCTGAGGAGTACCGTCAACTGCTTGGGCTATGGATAATATTTGTTCTACATTTTGTATGAATGCATATAAAGTTTTTGAATTTCCGTTAAATTCTGGAAGTTGTTTAATGGGATCTGGGATCCAAAACAAGTTACTTAATTCTTCCATATTTAAATCTAATTTGTTTAAATTGTTAAAATTACTTGAGTTTACTATGTTATTTGTTTCTTTACTATAACTAATTAGCCTAGGAACTTCAGGTACCGTATGCTCCGGTATTGAAGTTAATGACTCACAACTTGCGTATTCCGCGCCGGTGTTATGAGGGAAGTTCTCTGATTTAGGATAGTAGGGGTTTTTGTTTTTCTTTTTAAAATAGGAAAATTTAGGCATAAAAATGAGAGAAGCACCAAGAACCAATTTCAGTACTTACAGTTGCTTGTGCGTTTCCATGTGGTCCGTTCTGGCCCCAAAGGATTGAAATCCACCAGTGGTGAGACTGTGACAGCGTGCAGGAACAACCACGAAGTCCGATAAGCCGTCGGAGTTGAAGACTTGTCCGGTAAACCGCCGAATAATTCTTCAAAGTTGTATCACTTAAACACACTTAGCCAGTCCTACCGACTGCGCCAATTAAGTTTTAATTGTTAAAACTAATAAAAAATTTAAAAATTTATTTCAATTGTTTCACAAATACGGATTACAATTTAATTGTTACAAGTTAATTGTATAATTTCTCAGAGAAAACTTCTAAGAGCAAGTTTGTTTTACTGCTTTTATATCGATCGAAGTGATTAAAGATCACGTAGATCGAGTCATGTGAATTTGAGTCAGCTTTTCTTTTGTTTTAAGCGACTTGCTGATGAAAGCGTTCGTGCTAATTACAAGGTTATGAAATAATAATAACAAAATGAAAAATAAAGAATTACTAATTGCTGATATAAAGATACGTGATCCTAAAGTAAACAATAGTTTATAATGTACTAGTGAATAAGGTGGATATGTAACTATATATATAATATATATATATATATATATATATATATATATATATATATATATATATATATATATATATATATATCAGCCATTTTTTTCCTTCATAATCGTGTTCTATGTGTCCGAAAACGGATAGCGCCCCTAGTCTCGCCTCTCGACGTTCTTATCGTATAAGCTGTATAAGGCTAATTTTTTCAAGGAAAAATTCGACTAAAAATATTTATTTTGAAACAAGGTGTACAATTAATCAAAGGATTACTAAATTTTTTTTATAGAAATTGAAATTTGAGTAACTTCACAGAGTTGAGGATTGGACATAGTCACTATCTACAAAAAATGTGTACGTAGTACACCTATAGAAATTATCACTTCAAAATTTTTTTTTTTTGACGAGACCCCTGCATATACATGTAGTTACATGTGTAGTTCATTTTTAAGTATAAAAATAATATTTCTACTACAATACATATGGATATTGTCAAAATTTCACGAACAAATTCCAAAAATGTTTATCCCCGATTTTTATCTCCATAGTTTTAGAATAAGGTTATAGATTCATAGATTAGTACCGAAGTAATTAACTGTAATTAACTGCTCAATATTATTGTTTTTAAAAAAGTAATTAACTGCTCAATAAATTCAATATTATTGTTTTTAAAAATGCATTATTTAGTTAAGTTACATATTATTTTAGTTAAATATTAAAGAACTGAAAATGTTAGACACTTATCATCGTATCATAGCCCTTTAAATAAAACAGAAGTTTAATCAACAATAACTTGACTAAAAATTAATTTTTAAAAACATAAACATTGGAAATACAATTTTATTGAATAAAATGATTATAATTCAAGACAAATTTATGATATATGTATATGTAGGTACCTGTATATGAAATTAATCCATCAATAATGATATCTGTACATAAAACAAATTGGATATGTTCTAATTTAAATTTCAAACAAAAATATGCAACACAATGCAGTATATGTATAGTTTTTCAATATTTAAATGAGATGACTTTTCAAGTACGGCAATAATCAGCAGTATTGTTCGCAGCATGTTACCTACTTATCTATATGAATGCAAAAAGAAACCGTCGCTTGTAAAACAGGTAGCAAATTTAAATACAACTGGAGTGAACATAGGGTGGTATTTGTTGTAAGCAATAAAATAATTTAACATATTGAAAGTTTATGGTCACTAATAACACCCTCTCGAAAAGTCATCCCAAAAATTGTTGGAACAGGTATACCTAATTACCTACCCTAATGTAGGTACTTATAATACGTACTCTACCAAGAATGTTGGACAATATAACATACAATCTAGGGCTTAATTTCGGTCGGAACGCGGCGGAACTGTATTTCGACAACTCCTGGGAATTTTTAGTTTTTGCCGGAACGATCCGGTACGTCCAGGGGATTTTTTTCTATACAATTTCTTTTTCTGTTTTTGTAGGTGCTGGAAAAGACGTTCCGGCATCTACAATTTTAGAAATTAGTACCCTATATTCCCCTTTAGATCTAGTTTCTAACCAAATATGTTTAAACAGTTTTCGATATTTCTGATACGTTGTTCACATCAGAGGTGGTAAGTGTAAGTAAAATAGAAAAATATGTCAAAAAGTATGCTTTATTATATTTTCTTTTATTCTTATATGTTCGAGTTACTACTTATCGGACAGGTGTGAACAATATAAAAAGAAGGTTTTATATATTAACGTCAGCCGACATTATAAAAAAAAAGAAAATAAGCAAATAATTTTTATTAGTGTTTGGCAATTTCCAGTTATTAAAATAGGTATCCATAAAATTAGATAAATTTACGAAATATAAACATTATGATCATAAAAAATCTGTTTAAATCTTTTTAAAGCTCTATGATTTTACAAGAGTTCATTGGTATGAACGCATATATATTTTTATACATATCTAGTACATTTTGAGAAAAATAAGAAAAACAGAAATTACGAAAATTATGACAAAAAAATTGTTTAATTAAAATGAGTACATAAATGGGTGTAGTGAAATAGACTAAACATAAAATTTAATTAATTAAAATGACTTTTGTTTACTTTCATAATGAATTGTTCTAAAAACATCCATCAACTACGTTTCATTCGTTTGACGTTTCTCTTATTTACTTGTGAAGCAAGGCGTAAAATGATTGTAAAATAAAATCAAATCAAATACATTCCGACAACTGAGTCACATTGAAAAACTAAACAAAAAAATTAGCAATTAAATTTCTAATACAGTCAACTCTCGTTAATTAGAAACTCGAGCAACTCTTAAAATATATGCATTACGAATTATAGAGAGGTTCGAATTATCGCAGGTAACTTTTAATTTTTTAAGCATTTGAGATGAATGAACTTGAACTTGTCTCAAAATGTACTTACAAACAATCTTTCTGTCTCTTTATCTCTACAACTTTGAATTGTCGAGTGTTTGACGCCGATGAGCTCGAATTTTTTTGCATTTTTGATTTTTTCGATTTGATACTAACTTTGTGATTTTTAATTTACATATGTGGTTTTTGGTCATGTTAACCAAGGCAGTCGAGTGCTTAAAGTTTCAGTTTAACTGAACGATGGGTGAACATATCACTACTCCGTGTGTTGAAATGCAAACAAAAGTTTGTCATACGTAGTAATGTCTCACAAGCACTCGATAATATTTGAGATTAAAATTGTAACTGTTTCTCGAATCAGAGAGAGTATTAATACACATAGGTGATTGAATGAGTGTCCGGCTCGGACGCCTGTCGAGCATATAGAATTGTTAGTGTAGTGGTTAGCACGCCTGGCTAGTTACCAGGAGGTACTGGGTTCGATTCCCGGCCGATCCGGATAATTTTTTCAATCACTTTGTGATTTTTAATTTACATATGTGGTTTTTGGTCATGTTAACCAAGGCAGACGAGTGCTTAAAGTTTCAGTTTAACTGAATGATAAGTGAACATATCAATACTGCGTGTGTTAAATGCAACCAAAAGTTTGTCATACGTAGTAATGTCTCACAAGCACTCGATAATATTTGAGATTAAAATTGTAACTGTTTCTCGTATCAGAGAGAGTACTAATACACATAGGTGATTGAATGGGTGTCCGGCTCGGACGCCTGTCGAGCATATAGAATTGTTGGTGTAGTGGTTAGCACGCCTGGCTAGTTACCAGGAGATCCTGGGTTCGATTCCCGGCCGATCCGGATAATTTTTTCAATCACTTTGTAATTTTTAATTTACAATAAATTATTGTAAAAAAATCATCTTGTTAAGGAAGTAAATAAGAGTAATGCAATAAATTATTGTAGAAAACACATTGCAAAACACATTTATTGTCGACTCAACTAAGAAACATCATAACGTAACTTGTATTATCGGTATATTTAGTTCAGCTTATAAAAGTATAAAAAGTGTTAGGTTAACTTTTATCAAAAAAAGTGATAAAGTTTATAGAACGAAAGTATTTTATTTAAAGTTTATACATTTAAACAAAAATCACAAGTAAAATTATCTGCAGACTCGGCAGCACTAAAACTATAATGTTTATGGTATTTCCTGCATCATCTACAATTTATTAATGTTGCCATATTAAATTATTTGGGGCTAAGTCGTACACTTCTGTACGGTTTAGCCCCATCCTGTACCTTGTGGGAGTTTCATAACCTAACCAAAAATTCCGTCGCGTAACTAGTCTTTACTAGTGATCAAGAGAGAGCTTAAGAAAAGTAGTTTCTCATGATCTTAGCGCTATTAGCTCATAAGTAAAGGTTCTCCACCCAACTCTTATTTGGCAGTGCTCCAAAATTATAAGAGAAATAATAAAAACAAGTTTTTTCACCGTCATATTGGCATTTACACGCACAGCGGAACGAACTCAATCCTGTGATTTTCCGCGGCCAGGCGCTAGGTTGCGACAACGATTGGACTTGTCTAGCTTGAAATCTAGACACGAAAAGTGGGTGTACGGTTTAGCCTCGCTGTACGGTATAGCCCTGCTCTCCCCTAAATTTCAATTTTATACTGATAGCAGTTAGCAGGAAAAAAGCCAACACAATTCGTACGAAAGCATTCCTACCCATGTTTATCCGCCAATTGCCTTTGTGTTTTATTTTTAAATATTAAAAAAGCACCTTAAATAGTAAACTGGAAGGCCTTTATGAAAGTATTTTTTCTTTCCAAAAAAATCCAAAATTTCTATTTTATAAATAATAAAAATCCAAAATTCCTAATTTATAAATAAACAATGACTTTAATAACATTTTTAAATTACTTAATATGTATGCATTTTATTTGTTATAAAAGTAAGTTCACTTTTTTTTAAATTTTTTAAAATTACTATTCGCCTACTTTGTATTAGAATAAAAACAATGCATTTAAAACACATTTAACAATACCATCGAATTGCGATGTAAAAATGGGAGAAGTGGGGGGAAAAGAAATGTGGAATCCCTAAAAGCACTAGCTGGATACTAACTCAATACACGTATAAAATTTCAGCCCTCCAGGTTTCTTTAAAGAGTCTCTAGACGTGTTGGAAAAAAAGCAAAAAAATCAAGGAAATATTGGCGTAAAAATCGTAGGGGTAAGGGTTAAAAGTTGAAACCTCCAAAAAGTAGTGGAAGGCTATTAGCTTAACCTGTACACAAAATTTCAGCCCTCTAGGTTTATTTGGGGAGATTTTGACCCGAACGAAACTGTTAAAAAACAAGAAAAATCATGTTCTTTTTGGTATAAAAATAGTGGGGGTAAGGGTTAAAAGTTGAGACCCCCAAAAGGCACCCCTTGATACTAACTCAATCCGAATACAAAATTTCAGGCCTCTAGGTTTATTTGGGTGACCTGTGCGAGTGGTACAAACTTCGAAAACGTCGAAAAAGCATGAAATTGTAGCTTAAAAATGAAGGGAGTGGGGGTAAAATATTAAAACCTCCAAAAAGCACAACCTAGGTATGAACTCTATCAACACACCAAATTTCAACCCTCTACGTTAATTCTGGGGGGCTGAGGGGGTGTTAGATCCAGCCAAAATCGTTTTTTCCCTCTCTACTCTCTCCAAATCATCCTAAATTTTGGATATGTTGTAGATAATTGATCGAAGCATTATTTTCAACCGGTTTGGAAAAGTTTTATTGTTTTATCGCTCCCCACCATCCCTCTAAAGCTTGGGTCGGGTCAAAAATTTACTCAAAATTTGACCCCACTTTGATAGTATGAGGTGCCTCAAAAATGAGCTCCACTTACCAAATTTGGGCTCTTAACTTCCATAGGGGGGCTGTACACATATTAAAAAATGGCGGGAATATGTATATATATATATATATATATATATATATATATATATATATATATATATATATATATATATATATATATATATATATACATATGACATTTTTTTTCTACATAATCGTATTCTACGGGTCCGAAAACAGATAGCGCCCCTACTCTCGCCGTTCTTATCATATAGGCTGTATAAGTCTAATTTTTTCAAGGAAAAACTCGACTAAAAAGGGATTACTTTACATAGGTAAGAAATTATTTGTTTTTAGTAAAGTCGGAAAATTGCAACGATAAAAATGATAAAAAATAATAATACAGTTAAAAATATTTAAAATTAAGATAACCTAAAATGGCGGTTAATTTGACAACTAATTTCAGTTCATGTAAAATTAATGATGATATAAAAATTTAAATAAATTGAAGTAAGTTAATGGATATCACTTTTATTATTTTTATTGTCATTAGTGTTACTTTTTTATCGCTATTCTTAATTTAGGAGAAAATTATTGAAGTTGTCTCGAAAATTAAAATAAATTCTTTAATTATTATAATATCATCTTGTGACAGACCTTACAAGTTGTAAGTTATATTGTAATATTTTCCTTCAGAAAATCGTGAACTCCATCCAACTCTAGTAAATCCTGAGGATCTTAGTTTCTATTTTGAAGATTTATCATTTAATAGTTTTAAAAATCCTTTCTTTTATAAGGACAAAAGCTTTTGATAAAAGATCTACATAAATCAGTGTGTACAAAACTTGAAAATTATCCGTATTTTTTGCGTTCGATTAAATAAACTTGGCCACGGGTTTTGAAAATTAAAACTTAAAAATGCAATTTCTCAAAAATATGAAATAAAATAATAAAAATTTTGGCATAATTGGTAATTTGAAGTAATAAACTTATTTTTAAAAAACATCTCAATATATGTTTCCATTTGAAAAAAAAATTTTTTTCTATTCCGAAAAAACCGTAGGTCCTAGAAGTCTGGAACAATTTTTCCTGAATGGCCCCCTCTATTTTGAATATTTTTTGTATAAACTTTTTTTCGATTAGATGCATAAATATAAAAAAAAAACGCCGTGAGCAGCGGGGCCCCATCACGGTAGTCGAATTTCCCCCTTCATCTTCGGTATTGAATGTTTACAAGCGAAATGTGATTGAAAGTCTACAACCGAATTGTCATTTTGTTGGTTTCAAAACTGGTGATGAGTGTTCGGCTGATCGAGGCTTTAAAAAAAGGTTTTAAGTATTTAAGGGTTGTATCTCAGTAAATTTCAATTTTGTGCCGAAAACAGGTAGCAGAAAAAAAACCAACACAATTCGTACGAGGGCATTCCTGCCCATGTTTATCCGCTAATTGCCTTTATGTTTTAGTTTTAAATATTAAAAAAGGACCTTAAATAGTAAACTGGAAGGCCTTTATAAAGATATTTTTTCATTCAAAAAAAAAAAAAAAAATAAAATAAAAAAATAAAAAAAAATAAAAAAAATAAAAAAAAAATTATTTCTTCGGTATTGAGTGTCTACAAGCGAAATATAATTGAAACTCCACAAGCGATTTGTAATTTTGGTGGTTTCAAAACTGATAATGAGTGTCCGGTTGATCGGGGCTTTATAAAAAGATTTTAAGTTTTTAAGGGCTGAATCTCAGTAAATTTCAATTTTGTGCCGATAGAAATTAACAGGGAAAAAGCCAAAACAATTCGTACGAGGGCATTTCTATCCATGCTTATCCGCCAATTGCCTTTGTGTTTTACTTTTAAATATTAAAAAAGGAACTTAAATAGTAAACTGGAAGGCTTTTATGAAGATATTTTTTCTTTCCAAAAAAATCCAAAATTTCTATTTTATAAATAATAAAAATCCAAAATTCCTAAATAATAATTAAATAAATAAATAAACAGTGACTTTAATAACATTTGCAAATTACTTAATATGTATGTATTTCATTTGTTAAAAAATTGTATTCACTTTTTTTTAAATTTTTTAAAATTACTATTCGCCTACTTGTATTTAGAATAAACATAATGCTTTTAAAACACATTTAACAATAGCATTCAATTCCGATGTAAAAATGGGAGAAGTGGGGGGAAAAGTGATGTGGACTCCCTACAAGGTACTAGCTGGATACTAACTGAATACACGTACAAAATTTCAGCCCTCTAGGTTTCCTTATGGAGTCTCTAGACGTGTTAGAAAACAAAAAAAAAAATTAAGGAAATATTGGCGTAAAAATCGTGGGGGTAAGGGTTAAAAGTTGAAACCTCCAAAAAACAGTGTCTGGCTATTAGCTTAACCTGTACACCAAATTTCAGCCCTCTAGGTTTATTTGGGGAGATTTTGACCCGAACGAAACTGTTAAAAAACAAGAAAAATCATGTTCTTTTGGGTATAAAAATGGTGGGGGTAGGGGTTAAAAGTCGAGACCCCCAAAAGGCACCCCCTTGATACTAACTCAATCCGAATACAAAATTTCAGCCCTCTAGATTTATTCGGGTGACCTGTGCGAGTGGTACAAACTTCGAAAACGTCGAAAATGCATGAAATTGTAGCTTAAAAATGAGGGGGGTGGGGGTAAAATATTAAAACCTCCAAAAAGCACAACCTAGGTACGAACTTTATCAACACACCAAATTTCAACCCTCTACGTTCATTCTGGGGGGCTGGGGGCCTGTTAGATCCAGCGAAAATCGTTTTTCCCCCCTCTACTCCCACCATATCATCCTAGGAAGCTGAATTTTGGATATGTTGTAGATAATTGACCGAAACATTATTTAAAACCGATTTGGAAAAGTTTTATTGCTTTTCCGCCCCCCCACCACCCCCTTAAAGGTCGGGTCCGAAAAAAAATTTGCCCAAAATTTGACCCCACTTTGATAGTATTGTTGTGCATCGGAATAAGCCCCACTTACCAAATTTCATCTCTTAACTTCCATAGGGGGGCCCTACACATATTAAAAGGTTGCGGGAAAATATATATATATATATATATATCAGACATCTTTTTTTTTTACATAATCGTGTTCTACGGGTCCGAAAACGGATAGCGCCCCTGGTCTCGCCTCTCGCAGCTCTTATCGTATAGACTGTATAAGTCTAATTTTTCGGAGAAAATTCGACTAAAAAGTAAAACCAGGAAGCGGGAACCTTCTACCGTTTATTGACAGCAACTACCATATTAAAAGTTTTTTAATCAATCCAACAATTATAGCTTTAGTACAGAATCCTACAATGTCCTGTATTAATTGACCTATACTGTCTACGGTATCTACCGTATTTACTTAACATCTAAGAACACTTCGCTTAATATATTCGCGAATATTCATTTCATTCCTATCCATGGCTATAACGAGCAGTAAGTATATGGAATTTCAGCGCAATTGATGCACATGCTTAATAGTAATATAAGCTCGGTTCGTTTGAAATGTCCAAAACTATCCTGACCCATATACATTGTTGGCTGGTAGGTACATTAATTTCTAAATATCATGAATCTAATTTTTAATTAACGATCGTTTCATATTAGTTGTACGTTGTACTAAAATGGTCGTCTTACGTAAAAGCTTGCTAGACGGTAGTTTGGCAAAAAAACATTTTCAGTTACAATAGGCCTATTCAAGACAACGTCCGCTTGCAAGCCACTTAAAATGGTCTGAATGAAACTGCTGCGCTTCAATATGCTTCATAAATGAAAAAAGAGGCTATTCGTCTATAAACAGATATAAAACATACTAGAATTTTTATCTATCGAGTTTTAATCGTCATAATCTTTCAAGTGTACATATACATTATATATATATATATATATATATATATATATATATATATATATATATATATATATATATATATATATATATATATATATATATATATATATATATATATATATATATATATATATATATATGTACACAAAACTTTTGAAACAAAACGACTGAAAAGGCAACAACACAATGTACTTGTAGCTATTTTAATCAGATACCTACATATTATATTATATATGTATATTACAAAGTAGATTTAAAAAAGGAATAAATAAGTAAAATGAATTAAACTATTCCTACGAGAAAAAAATTTGAATATTTCAACGAGTTTCTGTTATGACGGTCATTAAAAATAAATTCAAGAAAATTAGCTAAAATAGTAAGTGAAAAATATGTTTTGTTTTTGGTTGAAAATACCACGAGCTATTGACCAATGTGCTTGCGAGCACTTAGAAGCAAACGTTGTCTTGGATAGCCCTAACGATATGTTCGTGATAACAAATTATTTTTAACACATATAATTATTTATATTTTCTAAGAATCCTCTGTGATCAAATCGAGAGTTTCTCAATTAATACTACAAGCTAAGAATTCGCCTTAATAAAAGTTTCCTTTTTGTGAGTGATTGTAAATTTTAAGATTAACTCGTTCATGCTCAATATTGAAGATATAAACAATTAGTTTTAAGCTTTTTCTTGATCAGATTTTGAAAAAGTCGCTATTTCTCACTTTTTTGTAATAGTTAGTATCAGCTCCGGATCTACGATTTTTTAGAACCGGGGCAGAAACTTGAAAATGGCGCCCCCTCCCCCAACCTTTGACATAAATTGTCAAAAAAACTTAAGTCTTAAGTCCTTTATAAAACTCCAATTTTTCCCGTTGCGGCAATGATAAAAATTGATGGTTTTGTAAAGGATCAATATAGGGACAAGTTGATTTTTTATTTTAATAAATCTACTCCGAAAGCACATTGTAAATTTCAAATTTTTATCACCATCCCCATCAGAGATACAGAGGTGCAAAATTTCAAAATTTGGAAAAATGTCTGTTTTCGGAAGTTTGTAAACATTAAAGAATACAAGTTTCACAATTGAAATATTGTGTATTTGTTTCATAATAGTTGTACCCGTATAGATATTCTCATAAAAATACTAAACGAGGTTTAAAACATCCTTCCTATAAGAAAAAAAATGTTCAAAAAGTGAATTTTGCTAAATTTTGATATGTAACTTTAGGTAAAGTTTTCTTATGGAAGGGACGAAAATTGTCTAAATATGGATATCACTAAAAATAAAGAGACATTTATTACCTTTAAAATGGTTTTTATTTCAACCTTTTAGGATGAACGGTTTATGAAATACGTGCATTGGTATAAATGGCTACAAACACAAAAATCAGCGCAAATTGGAAAACAAAAATGGCTACCACGCTTAAACGGTTCAAGGTAATTTTTTCTTAAGAATTGTTCTCAATAGTTCAAATATAATAGAAACAACTGGAAGAATATTAATTTTTTCTAAAATGGTCGAGCAATCAACTTTTTTTTAGGCCATTTGATATAGACCGACCTAGTATGACTTTGGCGTCTCCTGAAAGTGACGCTCGGGGCAGGGGCCCCGGTTTGCTCCCCTCCCCCCTAGATCCGGGCCTGGTTAGTATTATGAACTAGAAAAGGTATAATAAATTTTATTTCTGTATTAAAATATTAATACCATTTTTTACGTTTATGACGCTCTAAAAAAAGGTTTCTTGTATAAAATTTGACAATTTTTTTATCTCCTTCAAGATGTTGAGTTTGTACAATTCGATTTTTATGTGAAATTTTTCGTGCCAAACTGCGATTTGACTTGATGATTTTATTTTATTTTATTCCTACCATGCTACATTTAATCAATTACGCACAACTATTATATAAATCTTTATACCAAATCAGCGCTTCTTAAACTATCGTTTCGTAACCCTACATGGGATCGCGAAATACTGGGATTACGAAAATTAAACATATTTTTCAAGACAAAAATATTTGATTTATGCATATATTTGTATGTTTGGTTTAATATTTAATATCTATGGTCGAGAAAAATTTTGTTATGAAAAGCGCGATTATCAATGAAAAAAAGTTTAAGAAGCGTTGTACTTAATTTTATGTAAGTTAACACCTTGAGGGTCACTGATGGCATAAGACATCCAGTAAAACTTTACTAACTTACACACAACGTCGTATGACGTGGAACGACGAATCAACAATCTATATAAAGCGTATAAGCTATCAGAATAGTGTACCAGGCGTTTGATCGTTATCGATTATAACCGTCGTGGTGTTAATTCAGTCTTTTTAATTTGTATTTAATTATTTAATAAAATTATATTTAGTAAATGTATAGTCTTTTGTATGTTTGTGCCTTTCTTAATTTCAACAGAAAGTTATGTCCAAATAAGAATGTAAAATTTTCAAGTAATTGATGCACCTATATGTATTAAACGAAACGTTAGTATAAAATCTTTTTGCCAAAATAATCAAACTGTATTTACATAAATATTGCTTCCAAGACTACTAAAGTAGCGAAAACATTGTGGCTACTTTTGAAATTTATAAATTTTTTTCTCCAAAATCAAAATTTTTACGCGCATTTTACGTTTTAGAGCACCCTGAACAATTTTGGTTTCGTGTCTGTCGATTGATCTGTCTATGTGTCACCAGATCACAAGTGGCATAATTTCTGAACTTTTCGATTCTTTTTAAAGAAATTTTCAGAAATTAGGTGGTTTGGTTCCTAGATGGTACCTTACGAATTTCATCGCAATCGGAGTAATGGTAGCTATGGCGCTACCGTAAAATCCCATTAAATTTCGATATCTTACTTGCTATTAGACCCACTTCGCTCAAATTTTGAGAGTATTTGGGTCCATAATAGTCCATATATGGTCTGCTATAAATTTAAATATAATCAGAATGATGATAGTTTGTGTGCATACAAAAACGTAAAATAGGGACTTGCGGATCTAAAAAACCCTAAAATAAACGGTTGGACGAATCTTAAACAAATTTTGAACGAATATTATTGAGACGCCGAAACGTTCTTCAAATATAGGTATCTACGAAAAGGTCTCATGGTATGAAAATTAGATAATCTATTAACATATGATTAGTATATGATTAGTATATTATTAGTAATACTTCTGTGAAGAGCCGCCGATATTGCAAAACGTGCATTACGAAATTAATACGCATGTCAATACACTTAAACAACGCGTGTACGTTTTGTACAATGTCAGTGTAACAAAATTGTTTGGCTCAGTGAATCGAACAGGTGAATTACGTATAAATAAGACGCTCTGTAATAAAATACGGGGGGATCGATAGGAAAGTCACCGGAGATACCAGTAAAGTAACAGAAGAAATAAAGGTCGGTCGCCCTAATGGCGACTGGCCATAGTCAGCGAGAATAAAACATCCAAGGGGTTTCCAAGGGTGAGTATAGTGAATTGTTTTTTTTTTTTTTTTTTTTTTTTTAAGAGTTTAATATTGATATAATTTTATTTAGCGATTAGTTTTTTGTATTTTGTTCTTTTTCTGTAGGAGGGTTTAATATTATTGTTTAAACTCAAGGGTTTATTTATGGGGGATAGTGTTAAAGTAAAGTTAGATAGTTGTGTCTTGAATTTATAATTTTGATTTATTTATATAAGTCTTTTTCGCTCATCTATGAATAGTCCTTATTTTTGTATGTCTATTGTAATTTAAAGAATAGTTTGAAGTATTTTACTTAGTGTTAAAGACAAATTTTAGAAAGCGTTTCGTGTTATATAAATGTAATCGGGTTTTTTAATATTTTTTTTTTTTTGTATAGAATGGTACGTATTTTGTATTATATATGTATTATGTATTTTTCTTAGAAAATACGTATTTACCGTTTTATAAATAATATATATTTTTATAGGAAAAAGTTCACTATTTTACTTATAAAAATCAACTCTGTTCACCATGCCTCCTCTACAGCCTAGGGTACATCTATATGGTGCGACCCTAGATCGACTACCAGGATCGATGCCCAACTCACAACTTCTCGTTGGTCCTAGGCAACCGTTCGACTAGGGCCAACAAACAAGCGGGCAGGTGAGTGTTAGGAAGAGTCAAGTGCAATAGGGTCACACGCACCTCCCGCTTCGTTACACTTCTGTTAAAATATAAGTAGCTAAATATAGCTACTTTAGAGTCGTTGGACTCTCAACGAGGTAATATAAGAAACTAAATTTTGTGCAAAATTTCACAATATAAAATTTAAATGAATGTGTGGTCAAAATTATCCGTCAGTGTCACCAAATAGAGCCCAAATTACAAAACTGAAAAACTTTTGACAAAATTCTGTTAAAATACTATTGAGATTTCCGAAAAAGATGAAAGTAAGGTTAAAATGGTCTACCAGAGCCTTGGTGCCCCAACAAAAGCCAATAATGAAAATGCTTCTAAAACTATATTGGAACCTGCGTTGTAAATATTTTGAGTTGCAACAAATTTTTTTGAACTGTACGATAAAAATATAATTTCAGGATACATATTTGATAGAAAATTTGAAAATTTGATATTTTAGATTTTAGAGTATTTCTTACTTTAAACATCACTTTAATAATATGATAAAGCATGAAATTGAAGACAAAAAGTAGTTTAAGCATAAGATCACTTCAAATATTGTATAAAAGTCTGTTACGAGTACGAGGAAACTGTATGTCACACCCTATTGACAGCGTATTTATGTATTTATTTGAGTATTTTTTCCCAATTTATGGGAACATAAAATACATATTATTCATCGATCGATAAAATTAAAATAAAAACATGTGATTACTCATTACTGATTAGTGATTAGTAATTCACTGATAAAATCGTCGAACAGCATTTTTAAGAAACTGATTAAGTGATTATTGAATCAAATAAAGCAAATATTCAAAATAATCAATTAATTATATATAATTCTATGCAGAAATTACAATTATGAACAAAATATATCACATACTTATTATATGATATTATACTAACTGTTTTAAAAACACTGGCAATGTTTCAATTATATTAACACCGCTACTGTTTGTTTACAAAATGACGGTATTCATTTATATTATAAGCACGTTAATATTTATAATATGTTGATCAGTATTTTGGGAAATGTTCCTTCCTTTAGGATATTATATACCTTTCCTTCTTCCATAACCAAATATAATGTAAATTTGAGGGAACCCTATGAACCAATTTTTATATGCACTTACGTATGTAAAATGAGTTACTGAAGTAATGAGTTACGTATGTAAAATGAGTTACTGAAGTTACTGAAAACTGCGATTCACTTTGTTATTTGTTGTTAATTTCAGTGTGATTTAAGAAAAAATTTACCTAGTGATGAGTGCTTGTTAAAACTTATTGTGGACTATAAAATATAAATAATTATTTCTAAAATTATGAACAAAATAATGTTTAGCTTCTAATTTTTTTATCTTTGGTTGTGTGTACTCATTCTGTGATATAATATATGGTATAGGTATGCATAGTTGAATTATTCCTTTATAATGGCTATTTACAAAAACTGAGTATAGTTTAGGGATTATATTGAAGTACATTTTGTAATTAGAATTATATTGTAAATATTATTGAATTCTAGTCATGATGTCATTATCTATCTCTAATACTCATTTTTATTAAACAATTTCTTCTTCTATAACGTATTTTCAGGACTGATGAGACTTAAAAATAACTATGAATTAAGTATTAAACAGGTAGGTACCTATTAGAAAGAATTTATTATTAATATATTTTGTATTGTTATATTATATTAACATTTACATTATAGTAAATACATTATATTATATTTTAATACATATAGGAGATGTAAAGTGTACACATTATGTGTGTAAAGTTTACGTACCTGTTTAATGAATGACTGTATAAAATATATGTATTTTTATGTATTGCCATTACATGATCTGTGTTAGTCAGTAGCAGTGTTTGATCGCGTTCGCTTTCAATGTTCTCTATTGAAGCAAATTTGTTCGTATTTTAGTTTTGTAGTAGAGACTGACAAAGAATAAATAATAGTAACTTACTTATGAAGTTATGAAAATATTGAATGTTTCATTTGGAAATAATAATGCTGTCGATATTTTATAAGAACAATTTTTTTTTTACCATACTTAATAGTACTAGGATTTATTTCTAACACTATCAACACTTCAACAGATATCTAACTAATTGTAATTAATAATAAAAATAATCTAAATAAAATATTTTTTAAGACGAGTTAGACACGTCTTATTTAGTTAATTAGGTTATTTGTTTGTTTTTATCATTGATTTATACATGTAGTTACATATTTCCATATAACACTGCTTGCAATACGCACACACGTGTATTAGTTTGAGTGTATGATATTTTTATGTAAACAAATAAGATATGACTACGGCAATGCACTTTCGCAGATTGTCCGCCCCGACCACTTCGAACCGTTCATGGGACAATCTCCGAAAGTCGATAGTACACGTAACGATGTCACATAGACGGACGTTCTTTCTGAATTTGAGTATTACTGTGGGATAACTTTTCAAACGGTGTGCGGGTGCACAAGTGTCAAAGATTTCTTATTAGTCACTTTATATTCACAAATAAATAATTAAACAAATAAATAAATAAATAAGTAAATAAATAAATATGTAGTTTTTTTTTTCTCGGTTAGAATGGGAAACAAGGAAATGCTATTAAAGTGTGAAATAACTAGAGTTGGGAGAACAGTGGTCCCGAACAGAATCGCCATATAAAATATTTTGAATTGGGGGGCTATAAATTTTATTAGAAGGCTGAGGATTTTCCCCTGGATTTGATGACTAGCCTAAGGAAGCTTTAAAGAATAAATCAGTAAAAATTAAAAATTACCCATTTTTCATAATATAATATATAATTTTAATTTTAAAAATAATTAAAAAAAATTAATGTTGAATAAATAAGTGGTCGACTGTAATATAAATTAATTTAAACGAATTCAAAACATTTATATTGTAAACAATATCTCTATTTCCGTTGTGATTATTTTAATAATATGTACATGTCACCTTCTTTATACCTGCTTTAACGTAAACAAAATTGATTGTGTTAGTAGATTGTATCACTCTAGTAGGACGCTCACAAGATTGAACATGGTTTTGTTTTTGCATTAGAAAAATATAAAGATATGTATGTACATATAACAAGCAAAATGATTCATAATATTGGCAATTAAAAAACACAAACAGACACAAAATAACATTAACGATGTGGTATTAATAGTAAAACATCGTAAAACTGATTTTTAAAAAGATTGATAATATTTTTACATTTTATGACAGCCCTCCAGTTCTATTCGTAGCCCCCCAGTACAAAATATTTTATATGGCGACTCTGTTAGGGACCTTTTGTTCCCATCTCTGGAAATAACATACAATAATATAAGATAATATATAGAACTGTTGTAGCAATACCGAGTATTTTGTCATCGTTTTCAATGTGTTCTCTAACAAAGACGTTGTCGTGAGAAAATTATTATTATTATTACAAGTGTTTCCCCATTGTTATTCCATCCATTCCAGTCATCCATTGTATGTATATTAGATCAAGAGACAGGGACACTTCGTTAAGAGAGTTTCCCACCGACTAAAATTGTTTTTAGAATAAATTCTATGTAAATTAAATAAATTTAATTGCAAATTTAACAAACTATTCCAACTAAGGAGTCTTAATAAACAATTATTTCAATTCTTAGAAAAATAATTTCAGAATCTAGGTAGAACGTTAAAAAAAACTTACACAAAAGAGTAAAAAATGAAAAAGTATAGGAAACTTGTCAATTTTCTTTCTAAAATACAAATTTGTAATTAAAATGAAATAGGTACATTACAAAGTAAAAGTACTAATGGTCAATCAATTTATCTATTTTTTTATGAGTTACTTTTTTGTATTAAAGTATTATGTGAAAAGTGGGAACCACAAAAATGAAAATATGTGAGTAAAATCAGTTGAAAATAGATGGAGTTGCAAAAACATGAGCTGGAATTTTTTTATTGCAATTATATTTTCCAAACATCAGTTTGTAATGTAAAAATGTAACTTTATTGAGATAAAATAATTATTACATATATACGACTTGTAAAACTTTTAAACTTTAAAAAAAAAGTTGGAAACCAAAAAGTGAAATAAAGAACGGAAAAGCCGGTAATCTGTAACCGTAAACACAACCAAACCATTAATTTTTTTTACATTGGACGGGAACAAAAAAAAAATTATTTTCGGCATAAAGCCCTGGTTTGAATACTTAAATATCTCAAGCAACTAACCTAATAATAACCCTTTTTATTTGAAAGTCGGTATTTTTCGTATAATTGCAAAAAAATCCTACAACATTTGTTATTTGGTATTTTTAAACAAACGATAGGTCCTTATTAAGACCGTACCGCAGAATTGTTCAATCAGGTTGTCGTTACATATTTCAGGCATACATAAAGTGTGTTCATACAAAATTTCAGTCAGTAGAAGTGTTTCTGAATGAGATGCACCATGGCGCTTGGTCTATACGTGCCATACTTTTTACTCACCCACTAGCATCAACAACCTACCACATAAAAGAATCTCATTTAAAATATAATAACGAAGAGTTTATGTAGAAATTGTTATCATAAAATAGAAACACACATATCGCTTACGCTTTAGTACCCAAAATAATAGGCATACATATGCCATGTTTTTCTTTTTCATTAAAAATTTGATACTTATTTTTACGGTGACTTAAAAGAGTATATTTCTCCTGGTTCTTTCGGATTTTGTCGACAATGGAAAAAAACGATTCAATTAATTTAAAAAAAATATATTTTCTAATAGAGGTATGTAAATCATAAATCACAGTAGTACGAGCTACACTGTAAAAAATGAGTGTAAAATTACTATTACTATAGTCGCAATATTACTATTATTATAACAGTAAAATTTACTAGTTAGTAGTAAATTTACGCCAAAAATATCTTTTCGTCATTTTTATATATTTGAGGTGTAATTTTACGTAACTGATATGTAATTACGGTTATTTTAGACAACAGGAGATGTATTCTTAGATATATCTGTGAATTTACTACTATAATTATGTAATATTACATCTTTTTGATGTAATTTACCGGTATCCCGTGACTGATTCTGCGCAATTGACGGCGTCATTTGGATTGGCTTGTTCATATGTTTGCAGTTTACTACTATAATTGTGTAATATTACATCTTTTGGATGTGATTTATTGGTATCACGTGATGTATTCAAGGTTAATTTTATACAATGTAGCTTCATAGTGTTTACTGTTTTAAACAATTAAAATTTTTTCGTAAAAAAGTGTTTTGATGAGTGTTTCGTAAAAAAGTGTTTTAAAAAACTTAAGAGTCGATAAATTTACGCCGTTCGTAAATTTACGCCACGCCTAAATTTAATAGCACTTTGTGAATTTATCATCTTTGGAGTATAACTTAACACATGAACAATAAAACAGCTGTTTCGAATTAGTTCCTTATTCAACTACATAGTCAATAGCCTACTTATTAGAAATTCAATATTGTATTTATTTAAAGAGGATAAAATCAATCAACGGACGTGCATTCAACATGACTGAAAACTGTGATTTACTTTGTTATTTGTTGTTAATTTCAGTGTGATTTAAGAACAAATTTACCTAGTGATGAGTGCTTGTGAAAACTTATTGTGGACTATAAAATATAAATATTTATTTCTAAAACTATGAACAAAATAATGTTTAGCTTCTAATTTTTTTAATTTGGTTGTGTGTATTCATGCTGTGATATAATATATGTTATAAGTATGCCTATTTTATTTTATAATTAAACTTATATTTACAAAAAACGTTATTTTAGTTGAATTATTCCTTTATAATGGCTATTTACAAAAAGTGAGTATAGTTTAGGGATTACATTGAAGTACATTTTGTAATTAAAATTATATTGTAAATATTATTGAATTCTAGTCATGATGTTATTATCTATCTCTAATACTCATTTTTATTAAATAATTTCTTCTTCTATATTGTATTTTCAGGACTGATGAGACTTAAAAATAACCAAAAATTAAGTATTAAACAGGTAGGTACCTATTAAAAAGAATTTATTATTAATATATTTTGTATTATTATATTATATTAACATTTACATTATATTATAGTAAATACATTATATTATATTTTAATACATATAGGAGATCTAAAGTGTACATATTATGTGTGTAAAGTTTACGTACCTGTTGTGTATTGTACATTTTAAATGTGTAATAATTACATCTTTAATTCGTACTGTACGCAACAAATATGTACAGTTTACATATTTAAGACGTAATATTTTCTAGTGTACATCACAAAGATGTACATTACATCGCATATGTAATTTTACTACTATGAAAATAGGAAATCTATTTCCTATTATTATAGTAGTAATTCTTTTTATAGTGTAGCTAACCTAAGATGTCAAAATAGAAGGAAGAAAGATTACAAGTACTAAGTACAGACCAACGACCTATTTGACTTTTATTGTTTTCTGGAGTAAAATGATTCACCTAAAGTTTGACTAGCAAATCTTTTTTTATTATATTATTTCCATAGTTTTAAGGGGTTTAAAAAAAAAAACGTTGTTTTCGATTTTTATTTTAGCGAATTTCGAAAACTCGAAATTCAGCTATTACAGCCGTACGCATGACGCAATCTGAGGCCGAGACTATAACAGAAATATGTTTTGAGGTCCCTAGAATACGAAAGTGATATTCACTAAAATTTATATATATATATATATATATATATATATATATATATATATATATATATATATATATATATATATATATATATATGTATCCGCGCGATAACTCTCGAACGAAACGTCTAATGCTTATGAAATTTTGTGTGCGAACTGGATTCTGAATTGGCTTGGCTAAATTCGTTAGCCAGACACGTCGGATGCACAGAAGTATGTTTTCTGGCCATTTTTATATCGTCGAACCTCGGCTTTCTTCGACGATATATTAATTTACTTGTGTGACCAAAGGATTATTATCATTATTATTATTATCTTTCGATTACTTCATTTGCGTTTCTATGAAAATTTATTCTCACTTTGGTGGGGCTATTTTTAAAACAGAAAAAAAAACTATTAATGAAATTTTTTAACCAAAACAGATAGTTTGACATTCAAATAGTCGTACTATTATTAAATTTAAGGCTAACTTAACAACCAGAGACAAGAAAACACACGAATAACATTAAAAAATTTCCCACGTCCCTGTGTACAAATATATGTATTATACTGATGTTGAAAGCGTAGTTTACACGATACAATAATTTTTTCTTACTGTCTCATAATTAGAAGATCTTTAAATTTGATACTGAACAATATTAATTTCCTATAATAGCTTTGAGGACATTTAATAGCAAATTAAATATATTTTTTTATTCATTTTGCATGTTCAAAAGCTAATTTATTGGAATTTATAACTTAGTAAGTTGTAATTGACTATTAAATGATGTGTCAAGTTTACACATGTAAACTGAACTATACATATTTTGTTTTCAGAATAGCTAGTGTCATCTCTGTTCGAATTTATAAACTATAATACCGGCCATTTCAAAAGATTAACATAATTTTTTGTATTTTTTCAAATAAATTTATATTTTACAGTTAATTACGGGTAAATTGACTACACTGAGAGAAAAATGGCAACTTAAAAATAAATACGGTCATTATTATTTCAATAATGTCCAACTTAACAAAAAAATGATATTGGAAATCCTTATTTTAATATTTTTTGAATTAATGTTGTTTTCATATACTTTGTGCACACGATATGAAATCAATATTGTTTTTACGTTGAACAACATTATTTCAAGCTTTTTACAATATTAACTCGGAAGGTAAGTTTCCAGCATATTAAATCAATAAAAAACGTTATTAAATCAATAAGAAAGATTGTCAAATCAATATGGCGTCATTTTAATCTGAAATGGAAACAATTTAAACACATTCATTCGCTATACATAACAATACTCATACCTAAACAAACTGAATTTCACAGTTGGTAAGTTGTGTTCAGATACTAAATTTTTTGTGTGAAAAAATGTCGGGAATTAAAAGTGATTTATAATTAAAGTTAATCGATGGTGTGATAGTGTGGTGAAATAGTTAATTTGTGGTGAAATAGTTGATTTTATTTCAAATCAGTTAAATGAAAAGGACGAAGACGCCGAAAAATTAACCAAGTGGTTACAGCAGTCTGGCTTGGAAAACATTTTGCCATATTTACAAAGTAAGTTTTCTTACTTCAATGTTCTTATATGTGCCAAATATTATTTTTTATTTGATTTAAAATAAATCGTTAGAGAACTTCTGCTAACGCTAGAAACTAGAAATTAAGTTTGAGCGTCCATTGGAACAGATTTATAGCAATTACAACTAATTTTTTATATTTTATACAGTTTGAATCTGTTGATTGTTTTGCTAATGTTTGTTCCATAAGAGATGTGAGATCGTCGAAATGAAGAAATGAAGCCTACACACATATTCACACACATTACACACATGTAAAATAATCAAAACGAGATGTATGAACTTCTGCTAATGCTAGAAACTAGCGGGTACTCAAAAATATTCACTCAAACATGTGATAATTAATTTTGAAGCTTCCCGCTCTGTTTTGGATAGAACATGGATGACATGTCACGACTCTATTTATTATAGGGACTCTACTCTAATTTAGAGTCCCTATAATAAATAGAGTCGTGACATGTCTGCTGAACGCTGATTGGTTCTGGCATTTTGTATCCAAAGTTTTCGTAAAATATATTGGAAATAAATTAAATGTTAACAAAAACCATTTAGTTTAACATAGAAAGAATAATTAAATTAAAAATTTTTAATTGTTCATTAATTCATAATTTATTATCGATAATTATTAAATATACTCAAAATATACTCAGAATATACTCAAAAATATTCACCCAAATATGTGATAATTAATTTTGAAGCTTCCCGCTCTGTTTTGGATACAAAATGGATGACATGTCACGACTCTATTTATTATAGGGACTTTACTCTAATTTAGAGTCCCTATAATAAATAGAGTCGTGAAATGTCTGCTGAACGCTGATTGGTTCCGGCATTTTGTATCCAAAGTTTTCGTAAAATATATTGGAATTAAATTAAATGTTAACAAAAATCATTTAGTTTAACATAGAAAGAATAATTAAATTAAAAATTTTGAATTGTTCATTAATTCATAATTTATTATCAATAATTATATACTCAAAAATATTCACCCAAATATGTGATAATTAATTTTGAAGCTTCCCGCTCTGTTTTGGATACAAAATGGATGACATGTCATGACTCTATTTATTATAGGGACTCTACTCTAATTTAGAGTCCCTATAATAAATAGAGTCGTGACATGTCTACTGAACGCTGATTTGTTCCGGCATTTTGTATCCAAAGTTTTCGTAAAATACATTGGAAATAAATTAAATGTTAACAAAAATCATTTAGTTTAACTTAGAAAAAATAATTAAATTAAAAATTTTTAATTGTTCATTAATTCATAACTTATTAACAATAATTATGTACTCAAAAATATTTACCCAAATATGTGATAATTAATTTTGAAGCTTCCCGCTCTGTTTTGGATACAAAATGGATGACATGTCACGACTCTATTTATTATAGGGACTCTACTCTAATTTAGAGTATGTGGATAAATAACCGCAACCAAATAACCGTGTACAAAATAACTGAATGACAAGATAAACTTAGACAAAATAACTGTGGACAAAATAACCGAACGACAAAATAACTGTACGACAAAATAACCGAACAATCAAATAAACATCGTTAATTATTCTTTTGAGTTAGGGTACATGCGGCTGTGATATGATTAAGATTTTTCTTGCTCCCAATATATAAAAGATGGCTAAATTGCAATAGACCTTAGATGTTGGTATTTAAACTATTGCATTTAAAACGAACGTTAATGGGTGAAAACTATTGTATTTAAAAAGCTAGGCTTGAGAAACATTAATTTGAAAAATCAAATAGTAGATGATATAATACCCCTGTCGCAGCATTCTGCATAACATAGCGAATTTCCGTTTATAGAAATTAGTTTTTCTCGGAAACTAATTGACATAGAACAATAGTTTAAAGAGCTTTTTTATGTAATTTTTTTTCCTCTTTTAAATGGTGTAAAGAAATTTAGCAAAAATTTTTGAATAAGTGGAAATTTTGGCAAAAAACTAATTTTTTACAAGAACAAAAACCATGTTCCTGGCATCCGACGTGTCTGGCTGAAGAACTCATTCAAGGGTTTGGGACTTTCAATGTTTTCAACAAATTTCGTAAATATTAGATACTTCGTTCGAGAGTTATCGCGCGGACACATATATACATATCGCTCGTTTTCTGTCCCAATCTCTCCAAGTTTTGGACACACAACATAAACGTATTTAAATCTGTGTTTTCATCGCAATGAACTTAAGATTTATGCTAATTACTAATAAGATATAATATAAAAATCTCATGTCACAATGTTTGGCTAGGATAAACTCTGAAACTACTGAACCGATTTTGATGTGAGACAATATTACTTAGTGCGTGTCAAACACGCACTTGACGAATTTTTTATCATTCGATCCTATTAAAAGACAGTTCGATTTTTACATCGTTGAAAAGGAAAAAAATTATGCAGAAAATGTTCTTATAATTTTCTTTCTATGTTAAGTAGTTTTCGAAAAAATCGTAATTTTTCACTTTTGCCTTATTTTGCTCTCTTTGTCATTGTAATAAGTAATTTATATTTCTGTCTCAGTTCCTTATCAAACAGAGAAAAATTTCATTTTTTTTACGCGCAACAAACGGTAGTTATTCAAAATCTATGTCTTATAAATACCACCATATCTCTGTCTCATTTTTTTAAATTAAAATTAACCAGATATTTTAAGCATATGTAATGAAGATTTTTTTTTTATTGAATTTTAAATGAACAAGATAATGAAGGTAATGTCATGATATAATATTATTAAATATTATAGAAAAATAACATAATAATAATGTTTATATGCCAGGAAAAAAATTTTAAAAAACTTGATCGATTTTGAAAATTTTTTCACTATTAATCATTAATGTTAGAAGCTAAACAATTTTAAATGGACTTAAGGTATCTTATATGAGATCCGTTAGGCTATTGGGGACCTAAAAATGCCAAAAATTAACTACTCAATCGATTTTAAAAAATTTTTCACCGTTAGTAAGCTAAAATATTTGAATTAGTTAAATTAATAAATGATGTCCGCAAGACCCTCACGGACTGCCATAAGCTATATGACCGGCCAGGGTCCATTGATCCCATAATTGTAAAAAATAAACTAGCCGACCAGTTTTGAATATTTTTTTACTGTCAAAGATCTAAGCTATTTTAGATAGATATAGATTACGTACTATAAGGTCCGCCAGGGTCTATGGGACCCAAAAGTGTCAAAAATAAATTAACCGACCGATTAAAAAAATTTTTTCACTGTTAGAGAGCTAAACTATTTTAGAAAGATATAGATTACCTTATGCAAGGTCCGCTAAGGTTCACTAAATCTAGTCAAAAATAAAATAAGCGACCGATTTTGAAAATTTATTCATTGTCAAAGAGTTAAGCTATTTTAGGTAGATATAGAATACGTAATGTAAGGTCTGCCAGGGTCCATTGGACCCAAAAGTGTCAACAATAAACTAACCGACCGATTTTGGAAATTTTTTCACTGTTAGAGAGCTAAACTATTTTAGATAGATATAGATTAGTTTATGTAAGGTCCGCTAGGGTCCATTGGATCTAAAAGTGTCAAAAATACAATAACCGACTGATTTTGAAAATTTTTTCACTATTACAGGGGTAAACTATCTTAGATGGATTTAGCTTATATGTTGGATGAGGTCGGCCAGAGTCCTCGGATCTTCTAAGCGCCAAAAATAAACTAACCGACCGATTTTGAAAATTTTTTCGCTGTTAGAGAGCTAAACTATTTTAGATAGATATAGATTACCTAATGTAAGGTCCGACAGAGTTCATAGGACCCAGAAGTGCAAAAAATAAAATAACTGACCGATTTTAAAAATTTTTTCACTTTTGCAGAGGTAAACTATTTTAGATAAGTACAGTATGTTATCTGAGATCCATAACTGTCCTGCGGATGCAAATGCGGCATAGAAAACTACACAACGGGTTTTAAAAATACTTTTACTGTTAGAAAGATAAAATATAAAATATATATATATATATATATATATATATATATATATATATATATATATATATATATATATAGATAGATAGATAGATAGATAAATGAGGTCCACCGGGATCTTGCAGATCCGGAAACACCAGAAATAAGCTACCGCACCGATTCTCAAAATTTTCTCATTGCTATAGAACTAACTTATTTTAGGTGCACAGCACTATGTGGTACAAAGTCCGTTCGGGGTCTTGGGTCCCAAATATACCAAAAATAAATTACCCAGCCGATTCTGAAAATTTTTTTACTCTTAGAAAGCTAAACTATTTTAGATGGGTATAAATATGAAGTACCCAATCGATTTTGAAAATTTTTTCACCATCAGAAAGTTAAACTATTTTAAGTGGATATATGCGCCAAGCGCCTTATGCGAAAAAGCGCCAAAAATTAACTACTCAACTGATTTTGAAAATCTTTTCACTCTTAGAAAGCTGAATTATTTTAAATGGGTACAGGTCTTAGATGAGATCCACCAATGCCCAATATTTGGAAATTCGCTATGTTATGCAGATGCTGCGACAGGAGTTTTGCTATATAAGAAAATCTAATTTATTGCAACTTTTATTATTATATATGATTTTGAGATACTGTAAAATAATAATCAGTAAAAAAAACTTTTTTATGCGGTGGATCTGGACCGCATAAAAAAGTTTCATCGAAAATACATAACTCAAAACGCTCAAAACCTCACAATTTTAATAGAAGTTGCTTTTCTAAACAAGATAAAGCCTTAATTTACACGTAGGACATTTTATTTCATTTTTAAAATATTTGAAAATTTTGAAAAATAAATCTGTAAAAAAATTAAACGATGCCAGTAACTTACGTTCTTATGCTATGTATTGATTAAATGCTTAAAAGTCGTTAATAAGTATTTTTATCAAAGAAAGTTATTCTAGTAAATGTTTAGGTATCCTACTGTCTCTTGATTTTAATTTATATTATGCATTTTAATGGCCAATTTTTACAAACCGCATAAAAAATCGCACAACGTTACAAAGAAAACCGCACAAAAAAGGCCGCATAAAAAAGGTTCAGCTGTATTATTATTAACTAATAGAGACAAATTTATAAAATAGAAATTTATTTGGTTTTTTTGTATCAAATCACTAGAAATGGAGATATGCTTTCTACCAATTATTCAACTTTCTTCCACGGAGTCCATTTTGATCTCAAAAAGCATAGACTGCTATGATAAAGTTTGCTAAAAAATTTTTTGTACAATTTATGTTAGAAATAAAATTATAAAAACACTGAAAACATTGTATTTTATTTTGCTACGAAGAAAATCCTGAAATAAGCTTAAAATTTTAGGCGCCACACTGCAATAGTGCCTATATTCAAAGGACAGTGGTATATATTTAATTTTTACTGAGTACAGTCCCGAAATTGTAGACCACTAGTATTTTGAAAATATTATTATGATTTACGTAACATGTATATTTAGTAAAACTTGCGTCACACTACCATTGTAATTCTTTCAGTAACTATATTTGAGATATTATCAGAATGTTTCATGTTTCTTTATCATTTTTCAAAAATATAATATTTGTTACCTAATAATTAATTTATTTGGGGAAAAGTGACAAAGAAAATATTTTTATACTTTTCGTATAACATTTTCTGAGGCGCAATTGCTTTTCTAAAATACATAAAACGTAGAACGTAGCCTTTAACGTCTTCCATGGCTGACCTAAGCAATGCGCATAGAATTAAAAATAATTACAACCTGGATATGTTCTTGTATACCTAACATAAGAATATATAGGAAATGTAATTACCTAATATTAAAATTGAATTAATGTTGTAATTTATTATTAAATCAATCAATTAACATTTTGTTAGCAATTAATTTTAATTAAATTTTACAAAATTTGATAAAACCCGCATTAGATAAAAGTTTCTACTTAACATTAATTTGATACCTATAAAAATATACGCGTATAGTACAAAGTTAATTACAATGGAAATTAAATTTTAATATTGAAAAAATCATAAGTTCTTATAATAATTCAATTGGTTTTTATATAAGAGTAAAATAACGATTAAATATTAATGTTTTGAAAATTTTATAAAAAAATTATTTATTAAAGGTGTTGTCAACGTTTTTGTTGTTGTTATACAGGCTGTCCCAAAATTCCGGCGACATAGAGCTACTAACCAATTTACCTATGATTGGACTCAACTTACTTATGTACCAAAATGTACCGTTTACGCGTGAGAGGAGTTCAAAATTTACTTAAAATCTGAAAAAGTCACCTTCATTAATCAAGTGAAGATTAATGAAGGTGATAATGGTCATATTGAACCGAAACATGTCATAAGAGTTTTAAGAATAAAAATGATATTTTTGCAAAATAAAGTGTTTTGTTAACTTCCCATTAGAAGTTATTGCAATGGGTCCGACTTTACGAATCGCTAATTTAGACATCTCCACATTTCAAGGCCACTAGAATCCGAATCCATCGTTTTTAACGTGATGTCTGTGTGTGCGTTCGTTAGTTCGTTCCTTCGTGAATATTCTTTTGTTTCACATATCTCGAGAACAAATTACGATATCAACTTCAGACTAATTTCATTAGATACGTAATTAAAAAATGAAGACCGGATACAATTTTCAGCAAATTCGAATTAGCGGTTTTTTTGATAATAAAAAGACGAAATTAAAACTTTTTGTGAAATATTTATCGTCTCGAGAATAAATGGTGATATCATTTGTTTAATGAAGGGCGGAGTTCCCTAAGAGATACAGGGCGCGAAGCCTCCAGTGGGGGGCAAGAAGCAAAGCCCTTGTCGGGGATTCGGGGGGAGGAGCCCGCTAAAATGAAAAAAGAATGATTTATGTACAGTAGTCTCTAATCTTTAAGGACACCCAATGGGAAGTTGACAGTGTGGGTAATCCTGCCCCCCAATTTTTTATTAACAGCATTGTAAAATACTTTAACTACCTATTGTTTATAGTGGTGTAAGTTCTGTGAAGAGCTAGTTAGGTTTAAGTTACAAATTAAAACTTTGCAGTAGGTTCTAATAGGTATACAGTAGTGATGGAGAACTATCGATAGTCCCGACTATCAATGGCTAGTCAGTCGTGAAACTAACGATAGTTATCGATAATTTATCGATAGTTTTTGATAATCAACTTTTTGTTGCCAAAATCATATTTTATAGAACTTTTAAGCTAATACAATGGAACAATTCGTTAAATTCAGATTGTATTTATCCAAAATCCCACTTTTTCGAACTTACTATACCTCCTAAGAAATTTTAATATTTTTAATAAACATTTTATTGAAAAATATTTCTTGAACTATAGCTTTAAAAAATTAATTAAGAATGCCTTTTTGCAGGTTTTATAGTCAAAATTATAGATGAAAAAGAGATATTACCGGAAAACATCAAAGGAGATAAATATTGAATAAATATGAAACATACAATTTAGAAAAGAAACAGATTTTTATTACCGGAAGTTATTGCAAGTTTGCCGACAAAAACTTTAATGCACAGCAATTTCTTAGATATATTTCAATTTATTTTATTTATGTAATTGTTTGGGTGAACTGACATTTTTATCCTATTGTTTAATTTCTCTTGTCATTTTATTTTATTACTCATAATTGTATATTATCCCTGCTTTCGAAAATTCCCTTAAAATGGTTGTTTTCATATCTCTGGCTATAATTCCTACGAAATTTTTATTATCTTTAGTATTATATTTATAAGTAAATGAAATGACTGAAAAAAACTATCGATAGTAAAAAAAAATATCGATAGTTTTCGATAGCCAAAACTATCGATAGTTATCGATAGTGCTATCGATAGTTCTCCACCACTAGCATACAGTTGTAATTATGCAGTTTTGACTTTCTGTTTTGTTCACAGTAAAACTGGGTTTCATTAATTTTTTTGTTTTTAAAGTTCTTTGAAATCCGAAAAAAACTGAATTTATGCAAGAACGCATGAATTAACTATTACAGAAACTATCCTAACATCTATGGGTATATATAATAAAACTGTGAACAGATAATTTCTGTACATGTAATATTTTTTGAAAATTGTACTGGCACTGTAAATAGTTATCGATGTAGATATCAAAACAGCGATTTTTAAAATTTTTGTCTGTCTGTTCACGCATCACGCAAAAACTACTGGACGAATTTTAATGGAATTTGGTGTGATGATAACTTATTACCTGGGTCAACATCTTATATACTTTTTACTCCGGGAAAATGTTTCATTCCCACGGGAAAATATGAAAACCATTTTGAGCATGTGCACACATTATACAACAACTATTGACCGGATTTTGATGAAATTTGGTGTGGTGACAACTTATTACCTGGGTCAACATATAAGGAACTTTTTATGTCTCCTTCCCTCGGGAAAATATAGCAACCATTTTGAGCATGTGCGTATATTACACAAAAGTTATTGTTCTGTGCAAGTTCTCTATAATTATGCGTGTATAATACAATGCGTGGCGAAACGACGGCGAGGTACTGCTAGAATATTGTAAATTTTAAAGTGAGTTTATTCGTTTGT
This sequence comes from Brachynemurus nebulosus, assembly GCA_035578155.1. Taxonomy (NCBI): domain Eukaryota; kingdom Metazoa; phylum Arthropoda; class Insecta; order Neuroptera; family Myrmeleontidae; genus Brachynemurus; species Brachynemurus nebulosus. The sequence continues at coordinate 624,255 of JAPWDM010000035.1, read as the reverse complement.
TTGTCTTACTTTCACGCAACAACTTAACAACTTAACTACTTAACTTTCAACAACCTTACTTTCAACAACTTAACTACTTAACTTGAAATTTTGTACAAACATAGTTTGGGGGACAGAGGCCTATTATAGGTCACCTCTTATCCCGAGAAAATATCTAATTCCCGAGGGAAAAAGTATTAAATGACAATAGTTAGTTATTCATTAAAAAACGGATGCATAATTTCAAACTTGGTATATTGTTAACAGAAGGGACAAAAAATAACACAGGCTACTTTTTACCCCGAGAAAACATCTGAACCCGGAGAGAAGTCTAAAGGGTATAGCCGGATAAGTATAGGTGAATCGGCCCCCAGAAGCGAATTATTTTAATAACTATATTAACGGTATGGTGAGGCTGTAAGTAATTGATATCTACAATTTTGGCGGCCAAAACTGAGCAGTTATGGAGATAAGTTACAAAAATATTTTTCTTGGTAACTACTCAACGTAGGAAAATAATTCCAAATCCACATGAAGGCAAACACTCTCAAGAATATTAGACATATTCATTATCGTACCAGTCCTCGTTATTAAAGATAATAACAAGGATAATATCCGATCCAATGTTATTTTTATAGGGTTCCAATTGAGCGACCACTTCAAAAAATTCTGTATCTGTGTCTTAATGCACTTAATTACTGCACCAAGTTACATTAAATTTAAAATAGTTGCGGAAATGTAATAGAAAATTGTCAAAAAATGTGCTATAATAGGATTTTTTAATATATAGAATATTAAAATCCAATGAGCAATCATATTCTACATATTAAAAAGCCTAGTACACCACACTTTTTGGCAATTTTCTATTATATTTCTACAGTGGTTGTATTTTGATCAAGGGAAGTTATACACATGAAGTACCTGCAGTGTCACATAAACGACAATACAGTTACTATTGGAACTTTCTGTCAGGGGCACATAGCCTATATCTTAATACACCTTTTTCGATTATTCTTGATTATATCGAAAACTATAGGAAACTATAGTTTCCTCTCGATTCTTGATTAACTCGAAAACACTTCATGAAACGATAATAAATATGTCTAATATTCTTGAGAGCGTTTGCCTTTATGTGGTTTTGGAAGTATTTTCCTATGTTGAGTAGTTACCAAGAAAAAAATTTTTGTAATTTTTTAAATTTTTTTAGTTATCTCCATAACTACTCAGTTTTGGCCGCCAAAATTGTAGATATCAATTACTTACAGCCTCACCATACCGTTAATATAGTTATTAAAATAATTCGCTACCGGGGCCGATTCAGCTATATTTATCCGGCTATACCCCATTTGGGAAAATATACTATGTAATTTAAATGAAAGAAAAAGGAGTTTCATTGATTTCTTTGATTTCTTATGGGGATGAGGTCAGGACAACCTTCTTTGAAAAAAAAAATATTTCATCGGGTTAACCTGATGAGAAAATTATCAGGTTCATGTCACGATAACCTCACTTGTAAGAAAAATATTTTTCAACAGGTTACCCTGATCAGAACCTCATTAGGATCATATAAGGATAACCTTACTTAAAAAACATAAATTTCCTATCGTGTTATCCTAATCAGAACATTATCAGATCCATGTCAGGATAACCTTACTTGTAAGAAAAATATTTTTAACAGGTTATCATGATCAGCACCTTATCAGTATCATATCAGGATAACCTTATGTAAAAAACATAAATTTCCGATCGGGTTGTCCTACTCAGAACATTATCAGGTCCATGTCAGGATAAACTTACTTGTAAGAAAAATATTTTTTAACAAGTTATCATGATCAGAACCTTATGGGGATCATATCAGGATAACCTTACGTAAAAAACATAAATTTCCTATCGGGTTGTCATACTCAGAACATTATTAGGTCCATGTCAGGATAACCTTACTTGTACTTACTATATTATATAATACAATCTCATGTAAGCTTACATGATTTTTTTGTAACTGAATCTGTAACAAAATAACCTTAACATGTAAGAAAATTGTTTCATTTTTAAACGTTTAATAAAACTATATTCGCCAATAACTGAAAAAATTTATAATTTTTCGGTTTTGTTTAATAATAAGAACTACTCTCATCTTTTTTATTATATACATTTGGGTACATATATATTCCAACGTAAGTAAGATACTTGTATTTAGTTATAGCATTCTCTTGCTGTACACAAATCTTGTGTTACTTCCTTGCTGTTCAAAACAGGTTAACATTTTGTTTCTGTTAAATCGAAATCTGTGTTAATATTTTCATTTAACCTTGAACTTATTTTACATTGAAGTATTAATACTGTAAATATAATTTAACATTGAGCTAACCCGATGAGGACAGCCTGATTAGGATTCAATAAGGTTTTCCTAATTAGGATCTGATAAGGTTATTCTGATCAGGATCTGATATGGTAGTCCTAATGAGGACCTGATAAGGTAGTCATGGTAAGGACCCGATGACTGTCTTGCGTGACAAACCTAATAAGGACCTCATACGGTAATCCTGATCTGGACCTCATCAGAATGTAAGGCACGCCTGGCAAGGTCCTTGTCTGGACCTTATTAAAATTTCTAGTCGGGTTGTTAGCAAAATGGACGAAGACAAACATAGGAATCATAGATATTACTGGATAGAATGTTCAACCGCCTAACCAATTGACTTTAAATTTTGTATAATGATAGCTTCGAAAACAGAGAATGTTATATGTGACTTTTGGCCCCGGGAAAATGTTTTATTTCTACGGGAAAGCTTTCAAGAAAAGATAACAGCTCTCAATAGTGACACGAAAAATTAGTAAGTATATTTTATACATATCAACTTGAGTTTTAAACACCACGCGGGCGAAACCGTGTGTAAATGCTAGTTATTTATAATTTACATTACACAGAAGTTTGACTGTGGCTAGGAGGTGTCCTTATGCAGAGAGACTTTTTATGGCACCACTCGCTTTATTTAAAATACTCAATCTAAAGCCTATTCGTCTAGGCGGAATAATTTAGACGTAAGTAAGAAGTAAAATTTTTTGGAATTATATTAAAATACTAGATAAACAACTTCTATGCTGTAAAAATACCACCCAAACTTTAATGGTGTGCAAAAATATCCTGAAGTTGAAGCCCAAATATCCTGCAGGGGATATAAACAATGATAAAAGTAAATCTTTATATTATATATAGAAAAATATATTTCTAAGTACAAACAATAAATGAAACGAATTCCCATAGTGCTTTTAAAAAATATCATTTTTTTTTTTGCAATCCCAAAGTAATATTTTTCGAAAACCATTTTTTTTTTTCAAAGAGAATAGATTACATAAATAAAATAGAACAATATTAGGTAAGTTTCAGTAAAGTTCATCGCCGTTCCTGTTCCTCTCAACAACACTGCCGGTCGAAATAAAATAAATTATAGATACCAACAAACTGAGCCAGCAAGGAGCCAAGCAGCAAACGCTAGTGTCTGTTTGTCTGCTTGACATTATTTTTAGTAACCTTCATACACACATTATTATAGGTTGGTCGATGTATTTGTGTGTGTGTTGGTGTGTATATGTGTAATCTTTGTTTAGTTAATGTTGTGTTACATTTATATTGATTTTTCCAAAATTACACCGTAACATAAAAAAAAATGAAATAAATTTGAATATCCAGAAAGTTGGAAAAATATCTGAAAAGAAGAAAAAGAAGTTAACCTAAATAACACCACATCATACACGGAGAGAAAAATCCTATAATTTTTGTAGAGAAAATTTCAGAAAAATTACCATGCTCCCCTATAATCCGTGCGCGATCGACGACCAAAATAAAAAATATGTGCTAGCATGGTAAAATTTAATGTGTTGCTAACACAACTTTTATCACATATATATTATAGTTTATGCATATATATTATAGTTTAATTCTTGTTGTCGTACTCTTTCATTTGCGCATCTGACTCGCGACCTTATGTTGGTTGCACTGTACCTGTAAAAACATGTATACAAAAATGATTGCCAACAATATATTCTAATACATATACTAAAGATAGGTAAATATTAGCTGTGCTAGCTGCTTGTAACACAATCTGATAAATCAAGGTGCTTGGTGCGAACTGTCTGACAAAGTTTCTTCCACAGTCCACACCTATGGTTCGCATGTGACTCGCTGAGTGAGGTATATTTCATTACAGCGTTCCCAACACAACCAACCTTCTTTCTGTTTTTTTTCTTTCTATTATTAGCATGTTAGCATGGTAATTTTTTTAATAAAAACAATTAAAAATTATTTTTTTGTCGGTAATGGAACTTTTTACTGTGCTGTTTTACAAATTTTACGGAGATAATATTACGAAAAGAACATTCCATCCTTTAAATTTTTTATGATTAATTATAATCTTTATATTTTTACCTTACAGAATTGAATATGTTCGCCTTTTGCACGTCGATTGTAGTGCTGAGCACAGTAATTTTTATAGGAATTTTCTCTCCGTGTACGTTTAAATTTTTAATGGTTATTTTTATTATTGCATTCTTTCTGTTATCGTAAACTTTGAATCGTAGATATCTCGCAAATGGTTACTAAAGGATAACCTATAACTTAATATGCCTCTTTCGATTATTCTTTATTATCTCGAAAACTGTAGGAGATAGGAAAAAACACTTTATGAAACACAACACTGTATTTTTAAAGTACTTTCGATTGATGTATATAACCCACTGGAGGGGCGGTTCAGCAGATTAGAAATGAAAAATATTGTTTTTTACCGTGTTACAGCCCTTGAATTTTGATGAGACTTGGTGCAGTAATGAAGTGCATTAGGGCACAGTTACTGAATTTTTTTTGAAGTGGTCGCTCAATTGGAACCCTATAAAAATAACATTGGATCGGATATTATCCTTGTTATTATCCTTAATAACGAGGACTGGTACGATAATAAATATGTTTAATATTCTTGAGAGTATTTGCCTTCATGTGGATTTGGAATATTATTTTCCTGAGTTGTTACCAAGAAAAAAATTTTTGTAATTTTTTAAATTTTTTTTAGTTATCTCCATAACTACTCAATTTTGGCCGCCAAAATTGTAGATATCAATTACTTACAGCCTTACCATACCGCTAATATAGTTATTAAAATAATTCGCTTCGGGGCAGATTCACCTATACGTATCCTGCCCTATTCTTTTTGCAAGTTGAACCAAAGTAGAATGTGATTATTTCACATATATGTTGCGATGCTTAAAACCTATTTTTCGTTATCGACAATTATCGATAATAAATAACTTTTCAATAAGGTGTGTTTTAAAGGAAATATAACAATTTTTAACAGTAATATTTTGAAAAAAAATCTAATCCAATGAAAATATCGGTAATATTGTTAAATATTTGGACCCCGTTATAAAACAGTAGACTAAATGTCAAATTGTTAAAGTTGAAATGATGGTCTGTCTGAAAGTTTAAATATGAACATTCAAAAAAGAAATAGAAATACTAAAAATTTAATTGATAAATATACTAACTTGAAAAATTTAAGCGCTACTTACGAAATTATATCTTTTCTATTTAATAACAGAAGACTGATGCGACTAACGAATTTGCAATACTAGACTAAAAAATTATTCTATTAGTTCTTGGTTTGTTAGTACAAAATATAAGGTAATACTTTATCTATAATATTAATAGATTTGAGCGTTACTTTATGGTATTCCATATTTGAAAATAGTAAACAAATTCTTTTCGTTGCAAAATACCATTTTTATTTTTGAAACTGTGGCAATATTGTTTCGAATCGTTAGTTCATTTTCAAACAGCATTCATTCTGTTTGAAAATGAACGAACGGTTCGAAACAATATTGTCACAGTTTCAAAAATAAAAGTGGTATTTTGCAAAGAAAATATTTGTTTATTATTTACTTTATCTATATGTTGAAACATTGTAAAAACAACCAAGCACCAAATTTATGAAAAAATAATGTTAAAAGTTGAATTTTCTGTAATATTACTTCTTTTTCCACTTTTATTGCCAAGCTAAAAATATAGACTTTGTGAGATGGCCAAATATTTTACGTTAAATAAGTAGATTCTTATATTTGTCACGTGATATCGCGTGATTGGCCATATTGTAAAATAGCAGTATCACACGATATTGCGTGATCGGCAATGAACGTGTTAAGAATAATTAAAAGTTAAAGTTACTTATCAAATAAAATAAAAATTGTAACTTAAATTTTTAAATTAGTTTTTATAGGCAAAAGTTGAAATAAATTTAAACCCTAGTTTCTATAACAATAGTTTTATCTACAGTAAAATTTTAGTAAAATTTAACTCTGAGCCAAGCAAGTACATGAATTTTGAAAGTGTCAACCTGCTATTTACTGCAGGTTTTTCTCTTAAAAGTTTCTGATAGACAGATCAATTTGGCTTATATAAAGGATTTATTTTTTAAGATGTATGTATTTATTTTTTATCAATTCAGTAGGTTAATTTTAATAGTTACTATATAGTCTATTGAATACAATAAGCTCATAGATTTCGGGAATTGGAGTGTAGAAATTCTTAGGCGATAAAAAGTAAAGATACATGCATGTGCGTTTTATTAAACGTAGTGTAGTTATTGATGTGTATAGCATTTTTATTTATATAAAAATATTGGACTTTCAGTTCTAATTTTACTAAAAGCAAATCATTTCAAAACTTCATAAAACAGTGATATATATTTTTTCAAAGTAATGGTAAGCTAAATTTGATCTATATTAATTAAATAAAGTTTGGAATATCAGTTTTAATTTTCCATAAAAAAGCACCCAATATGTTATAAATGTGCAAATATATAGAAGTTTATGCAGATAATATAGAATTACGAACATTTTTAAGGGGCTTGTTTATTAGCGAAAAAAGTAATTTTTAATATCTTTCCTAATTTTTTTTCGAAAAATGACAAGATGTTGATTTTTTAAACAGTCTACGATAAAAATACGGCATGAAATTTAAAGCCGATTTGCATAATAATAATTTAGACGACGAAAATATTATTGTTTTAGGTTTTTTAACGGGCTTTTATTAACGTGTTTTTATTTACGTATCTCTAAATTATCTTTTAGTCATAAATTATTCATTTTTAAAATTAATATTGTTTTATATATTGAAATGAGCCTTAGCGTGAAGCATAAAAACTAATGTTATATTTCCTGATGAAATTTCTATTGTAATCTAAAAGTCTTATTATTTCATGGTTAAATACTGTTCTGTTTTATATATACATGTAGGTTGAAATACTTACCTATATTCCACCTAGTTAGAGAATAATACCTATACCAATGTGATGTGATATTGCTTTCAATTTTCTCTTCATCAGTTTTAAAATTTTTAATTTCATAAACACCAGTTTTAGGTCAACAACAATATTTATGTATTATTTTGAATAATTTTGAACCTAAGTATACACAAATTTTATTAAAAAAAAAAAATAAATAAATAAATAAAACATGATTTTGTCGGGTGAATTTGGTAAGGGAATTACATATACAATTCCACATGCACAATCGGTATATAGACAATATGTGCAATACGGTATTGTTTAATACGAACAAGTGTATTGAAAAATGATAGATTTGGATGTAAAGGCTATGGATCGGCTTTTTTAATTTTTTAAACAAAAATGAAGTATACGTGTTTTAGTAAAAGGAGAATACTTTTTAGTAAGAAACGAAAGAAAGAAAAAAAAAACCCTCTGTAAAGGGGTGGACGAAAACCTTTATTTCTAAAAATTTTCCAAACGCTTTTGAATAACGGATTGATATTTTTGGGTTACTTATTGTGCGTTAGAAGGATTCAATTTATGTCAACACTTTTTTTTTTAATTTGCAATTATTTAAACAACATCCTTGATAATTTGATTGCTCAGATAATTTCACGCAAAAAAAGGTATACTTGTTAATTTCAATAAATTATACCGTTTGCGAGTAATTTAAAGTAGAAGTATCTCCCCTAATCATAAGTGATGGAATAATTGATACCATAAATTGAATTATCCTAATGTTCATACGCGCCATCAAAATATGAATCCAGTAATCAAAAACGCATAAAAAATTTAAAAAAAAAGAAGTCAATTTCGTTCCACTCCTCTACATTTTACCCCCTCCCCTGCTTTATCCCCTTTATTATTGAGTTTTGGTAGAAGTTGTAGATGAAAAGGTATCATTATTTTTGAACATACTATCAGCTTTATATATATATATATATATATATATATATATATATATATATATATATATATATATATATATATATATATATATATAGTTAAAATATTCTAGTACCTAGACGACCGAATTTTTATTTAGTAAACACTAATATTTCTTATAAAACGAGATTATTTCGTTTTTGAGAAATTATTTAAAGATAGTATTTTATTTGACAGGGAAGAAAGAAAAGCTTTGTTGTCGAGATTGGCAGTGACTATGTATATAGACTGTAAAATAAGCCATGACAGTAAAATTGTTTTTCTACCGTCTTAACGACCTTATTTTTTTTTTTAACTAACCACAAGGTCCTTATTTATAACGAGTATTTAAATTAATTTTAAAATTTTTACATTTTATAATAAACTAGTAGCCCATTCTGGCTTCGCTCAGATGTCTATTTTGTTTTTATTTTAGTGTTTTATATAATTTCCAACGTATACATTTTATATTAACACATATTTTGTAGCTGTGGCCCACGATTCCGTCTGACTTAAAATATCCAACTTATGGATTCAATTACGTTATTTATAGTGCTTGGCTTCGTTCGCTAAACGACTTTAAATGGAGATGCCGTCGGAAGTAATGTTTTGTCCCATTTCCGCCCTTTTGGAAAGGGGGGAATTCGGGTCAGTAACTGATAAGAGATTAATATATAAGCATTTATGTATAAAAGCCAAAAAAAGACAATGAAAAATACCATTCCGCTTAAACGTTACAAAGAATCAAAATTTATTTTGCTATTTTAATGATCCTTAATCACTATGACTTTACTACTCAGTGGTCCATAATTACTACAACTTACTACGCAGTGGTTTATAATCACTATGATCTTGCTACCCAGTGGCCCATAATCATTATGTTTTACTACCCAGTGGTCCATGATCACTGTGATCTTACTCTGAGTGGTCCACAATCACTATGACCTTACTACCTAGAATCCAGTTAAATTGTGAGATAGTTTCGATTTCTCTCATTATATATGTTTTACAGGGTGCTGAATCCGAATCTGAGAAAAATAATTCAATTCAAAATAAAGATTAAAAGGTTATACGTTTTAAATTTTACTGAATACCTCCGCCACCTCCGCCAGCGCTAGTAAAGTGACGGTGGATTCGGGTTGGTATGTGGTACGAGGCTCGCTACACGATCGAGAATATCGACCACTGGTCGATCATGTGATCGACCTCTGGGTCCATTGCACTCGATCAAAATTTAAACCATTCTAATTCAAACAACCGCCCCAATTCAAATAATTTCATAAAGGTTGATTTGAGAAAAAATAAGTATTTTAACTGAGTGACGTCATAATCTTCATTAAAATATTTGAGCTGCATCCGTCCTTAATTTGGTTTAGTGTGAGTTTATGCCAAGGTTATGTGGTTTTTCAAAACATTTTAAAAGGGAAAATTTTCAGAATTATTCTTTTTCGTACGACATCTACAATGATATAAATTATATGAATTACCGTGTAGTAATTAAATTTTTATTATAAATTAAATAAATGGCAAAACTGTCACAAACAATTCAAATTATTAAATTAAATTATAAATAATTAATATGCTATATCAAAATTCCCTATTGTCATTTTTATTCCGACTTCATACGTATACACAAAACCAACTTTGTCTAATAGAAACTTAGGCCGGTACTACACTGTCACAAATACATGTGTCAAATATCTTGAATCAAATCTATGGTCAAATATTAAGAAATATGTTTAGCTATGGTTATAAAAATATTGTGTTATAAAAGTTGATTCATTGGCCATTGCACTGTATAAAACTTCTATGACAGTGTAACAGCGGTCTTAATTTTATTCAGGCATGTATATATGTAAATATATTGTTTATCCAATTAGTACTTGATGCATAAATATCTGATGTACATACTCGTAATGGACTAAAATGTAGATCATACCACAGTTGGTGGTCGTCTAGAGCTTTTACAAGCTTTTTTATACATACGTGTAAAATGGTTCGATAATTTGTTGCCGCTGAATGCAGGTCGTTTGATGTTTATTCTCTATAAGAAAATACCCTTCGTAGAAAATAAACAATTTATATTATAACCAAGCTACAAAAGTAAATTCTATGTCTAAACCGTTAGAAAATATATGATAAGTGTTAGTTACTGAATTTCTAATAGAAATAATATAAATCTTAAGTGCAGAAAGTGCTACTGTTCCAAAGTGAATATATAACATCATGGTACTTTTCAGATGAAAAAAAAATGGTGTAAGCAGGCGGGTGTACGAGGGGGTCAAGGGGTCATGACCCCCTTCCTTCCGAGAATTAAAAATGTATACTAGATATTATTTAATTTTGGGCATCACATCGGTAAAATTTCGGATTATTGAGCTAGTTGCCATTTTTTTCTTTCCCTTATCAGGTGAATTTTAAGAAGACATCAGTAATTTCTGGTGTGTATGTACTTTGGTCGTTCGAAACCTCTACTTGCAGATTATTGCTTATATTTATTTCGAGAGTTTCCAGATGGTGCTTAGTGTCTTTTTAATATGTAAAATATGTATTTTATAATCTGATTTGCGTTGGATCAGGACCGACCTCTGGCAACAAACTTCACACTCGAGATTAAAACTCACACTTTATTTCCTTGGTGTATAACATACTATTTGCCGTGGTTAAGTGAAATATCAATTTTATTAAATTTTAAAATTACTACAAAATATTGGGTAAAATAAAATAAAACAACCAAAAAATAAAATTACCTAAAATTACTACAAATTATTTGAAATATGTAATTGAAGATCTGTTTAATGAACAATTATACACAGTGGACCCCCGGTAATCCGACAAACGTTTTGCAGAGCAGTGTCGGACTATTGAATTTGTCGGATTATAGAGTACTGCCTAAGACCCCCTATAGTCCGGAATTTTTTACAAGTGAGAACCTGGTAATCCGACAACAGGTTCAATAATAAGATTGTAATCTGCTCAATCATGCATTATATAGATTAGCGAAGACTGTCAAACAATATTCAATCGGCATGTCGGATTACAAGGGGTGCCGGATTAACCAGGGGCCGGGTTACCGGGGGTCCACTGTATGTTTATTATATATACGCATTTCAATACAGTTATAAAAAATAAAAAATAAATGATAATATAAAATTATACTTTTATGTGTTATCCGTCCATAAATGTTTACAAATATCATTACACAAAGAGAGTGTGTCTGTCGTGTTGGTTACTGGTCGATACCTACTTGAGGTAAGATCGCACACATGTGTGATCACTGATTGTTTTGGCTATTTTCAGATGCTGAAAACGAGGACCGTAAAGTGTTAATTTGGCTACAATGATTGAACAAATGGTTATCTCTGGTTATACTATATAATATGTATTATATTGTGTACTCTGAAGAATCAATTTATTGTTGATTTAGAATTTAGACAGAGAAATTTGAGAGAAATTTAAGTGTTTAAATAAAAAAGGAACTTTTTAATTTTCAACGCCAATTTGTTCCCGCTAACACCTAACTATAGATAAATAACATATTGTATGGGCCAAAATTTTCTGTCTTCTGCGTTACAATAAAATATATTATGGCCCATTAAGGGGAGGTTTACTTGAGATGGACCAAAAATTATGTATTTTTCTGGAATTTTTTTCTTAAGAATGGAAGTAAATATCAATTTCAAATTTTGTACACATATTTAAGTATTAAACTATACAAAAAAGATTTTGCAAGGAAAAATATAAAAAATTGTCCATTTTATAGATAGTGCAGTGTGACGATTCGAAAATCTGATGCCTTGTTGGTTGACATCATAGCGCCGGTAATAAACCACTGAAATCCAAAAACAAAAGAGATTTATAAAATATATGAACAGTACCGGCACCTATACCTATAATATCAAAAAGTTGCTGACAGAAAAAAGAATGGCGGATGTGTGAACTTTGGATTACGATTTTTGTCTTATTTTTCGCTCTTTAAAGTAAATTTAAAAAAAAAATTTAAGGTGTATCGAATAGGTGCCGGAGAATTAACCCTTTGCACTTGAACCATTTTTTAGTATGGGTACTCAGCTACTCGACAGTAGTTTTAAAACGCTGCAAACACTATTGTATTAGGAGAACATAATATCATAATACAATATATCTATTAGTTAATTAGTAGTATGTATCACAATGTATTGTAGCAAGACGTCGCGTCGTTGTGTTGTATCATGTTTTCCTAATATAATAATTTTCAAATAAATGAAGAAGGCTGAGAAACGGAGCGAAGTGGAATCAAAAACGTGTTCACTATCATCGATATAGGGTCTGATATCGCTCCGATAAAATATTATCTCAGTGGTATTGGTATTGGAGCGGTATTGAAGCGAGAGCGAACCGTGACTGATATCGGACCAATATCAGAGCGATATGTGAATACACTTATTATTTATTATGTAAGAATATTTTATCGAACCGGGAGCGGAGTGATATCGTACTGAGAGCGGAGCGTTAATGTAAATCGGGCCTTAATGTAAATCGGGTCTTAGGTCCCCTAGCGTGTTGTAAATAATAAAATACGTACCTATCGTTTATGGCGCCGCTGCGGCGCCTAACGAGTGGAATTAATATTTATTGTGTCGCCGTGGCGGCGCCCATCGAGTGCAAAGGGTTAAATTATCTTTAAAATAAAAAAATAAAAAAAGGATCCATCGAATAGTTTTTGAGTTATCGTGTCAACCAGTTCGAAAGATGTGGTTCCGAGATATTATAAATAAAATATATACATAGTTATAAAGAAACGAATTTTCAAAATTTTACATTTAATACTCACTATTGTGTGAACTACGTTTTTTGAGTTTTTTTTTTCTTATAGAAAGCTGGAAATGCGCAAAACTCTTTTTTTTAAAATTATTTTCAGCAAAATCACTTTGGGAACATATTCTACACATAATTTGCTATCAATTTCTGCAAAAAATCGATTTTTTGATCAAATCTCAAGTAAACCTTCCCTTAAATTACTTTCAGCAAAATCACTTTGGGAAGATATTCTACACATAATTAGCTACCAACTTCTGCAAAAAAGTCGATTTTTTTTAACGACGCTCAAGTAAACCTCCTGTTAAACAATATAATGTCTCATCGAAGTTTGCATGAGGCTGTTAGATTTGTAAACCTGTTCTTACCGGTACATTCATCATTAAATAAAATCCTATACTAAAACTTTTTTTAATTTTTTTTTTTAATAAAATTGTTTTCTCCCAGAGTACAGAGGTACAGCAACTATCTCTATCATGAAATCTGCAGTGTGCACTTCTGTGCACGTTTGGCTACCTAGTAGTCACTCTCTCAGTAGCAGTCGATGATTGTAGGTCAATCACAAGTCAACTGATTTGATTGTTGTCGGCGTGGTAGAAGTTGCAGAACCCCCACACGGAGCCACATACATGCGCTGTGGTATCACACATATGTATGCGATAACACAGCCACCACCACCAACGATCACTGAAGCGGGTTCTACACGATGCTACGAACGTTCCTTCCAACGTTCGATCGAACGTTTGAGGCAACTAAGTTCGATAGTTGGTGCGACGAATGTATCTGCTACACGGTGAATCGAATGTTTGATCCAATACGAATGATGATGTGTTGGTACTCAGTGGACGACGCTGCGTATTTGGAAAATATACCCGTATTCAGAGCTCAATGTATCTGAACTCGGGTATACATTCAATGTTTAATAAGCATAGTTCAACACTTGAAAATATACCCATTAAAAGGACTGAGCTCGGGTATATTTTCAAACTCAATATTTAATAGAATAGTATGAAAAACATACCCACTTTTAATTTATTGGTAAACAAATGGTTCAGTCAACTATAGTTAAGGGAAAACAGCACTGTGACGTCGCAAAAAATTGACAATTTTAGCGAATATTTTTGCAAATGTGAGTGAATATATGAGGGTCGAATTAAATAGGCTTTAATGAGTATCCATTTGTCCATATAAATTTTTATAGAAAAACATGAAATATTTGCAAACTTAATAATACAAATGCACCCAAAAAATTGCGAATTATACCAACGGTATTGCAATGATGAATCATTTCAAATTAAAAGAGGAAAAAAATTATTAAATTACATAATTGTAGCTATCGTTATGCATAGGTTTTTTTTTTACATTTTTTTCATAAAATAGCAACGGATTAAAGATTTTTTTGTTTCGTTTTGTTTTGTTTTCATTGAATTTTGGTCTAATATTTTCACAATATATTCTCAATATGTTGTACTTTCGAATTAAACAAAAAAAAATTCCATTTTTTCAATCCAAGTTACCGGACTACTACCTTAATTGCACCAAATATTTTTCAGCGGTTTCGAATTCAAATAATATTGTCCATATTCATACGCTTTTGTAATAAAAAAACCTTCTAAATCTGTTTTATTAATCACTATTCAATTTTAAACAAATTTTTCACGTTTAACTCACACGCTAACAATTAAGAATTAAGATAAGAAGAGGCTAAAAATTATTTCAAAAAATTGTAACGGTTTGTTTTATTTGCAACAAAGTAAGTCTTGTTTTAAATCATATGTACAATTTTTTTTTTTATGAAGATCGAGTATAAATTACAGTTGAAATAAGTTTGAAAATATACCTTATTAGTAGCTGTATAAGATTACACTAATTTATTGTCGGGTATATATTCAAATACTCATAGTAGTATTCTTGTACTTGAAAACATACCCGATTTTGGCTCTGAAATGAGGTATATTTTAAAGAGTCATTTTGTTAGTTTCTGTTTTGTAAATTATACCCGATCCTAGATCGGTCAGTGACGTCACAAGCTCTGACTTCGGGTATGTTTTCAAAATACGCGACGACGCTGTTATCTGTCTGATGTTGTCTCTCTTCACATGAACGAGTCGTGCAGCTGCTGAGTCGAACCAACCAACGCAACCAACATTGACCTTCAAACGTTCGAAGCATACCTTTGACTCGGTGCAAGAATACCGACATCGAGCGGGACATGGCCAAATGCGAATGTTTGACGCTCGACATTGGACACTCGTAGGTTCGAACAACGGCCACACGATGCTATGAACGATCGAACGTTCAATGTTGGAAGGTGTTCGTAGCATCGTGTAGAAGCGTCTTAACACAAAGACAGAATACCGCACAAATACAAAGTAAACCCAGTGCACGTATATAACATAATTTCTCTCTTACTGATTACACTGGTTCCAGTAGTATAGAGATAGATATGTTGTCTCTAGTTCTCTGTGGTTTTCTCAAATTACAAAAATTGAAAAATCCTACATTATGTACCTATGTATTCTTAGAGCTAAGAATTTTTTCTATTGTTTATGTAATTATTGTAAAGAGGTTTTTATTCAACTTTTAGCATGCTGTTACATTAAGTATCTTTACGTTTTTTAAAAGGCACTTCATTTGAATGAAAGTAAACACTGAAATAGGAGTTAATGCATCTATTAGGTAGCACAGTATTAAAAAAAAAAAGTTGTGTTTTTATTAGAACAAGTAGGTATGTATTTCAATTCTTGGTTTACTTTAAGAAATAGACTATCATAGTGCCGCATTTACACTATTACAATCTGAAAACTTCATATAAATATAATATTTTTAAATGAATTAAAATTTAATCTTGATTCCCTTATCTTCTAACAATCAATCCATAGTGCTTTCAACTATGTTTCTAAGCCATCTTCAGTGGAAATTCAGCCGAACCAAAGCATTTGAACGCGTTCAGTTGAACGCGAAGGTTAAACTTCAATTTATTTATAATTGTATCCCTTAAATTTATTATTTATAATATTTTCAGCTGATAACTCAAATAGAAAAACAGAAAACCTAAACTTTTAAATTTCTTAGTTTTGAAATTACTTTTAACGACTTTTATCTATGATCCTGGGCCTCCTTTCTGATGCTCTGGGTTTCTTTGTTTAGTGTAGCCAAGGGTGGGCCGCTCCTGCGACCATCCTTACTTCGCCACTGATAACCAGAGAGCGGAATTATATGTACAAAAATATTGAAAAATATGCAATATAATATGCACAATTTTTTGGTAAAATATGCACCAATTTTTTCAAAATATGCACAAATATGCAGTAATAAATGTAAAAATAGGGTTCAATAATTTTGATGTAAGTAATAATTTTGATGAAAAATAATAAAAACAGATTTTTTTCTAAAATCTAAAACAGAAATAAGAGCATAAGGTACTTACAAGCAGGGCCAGATTAACCCTAAATGCCGCCCTAGGCACCGTAAAAAATGCGGCCCCTGCCTTTTGCTTAAAAAGAATTTTTCCTAAAAAAATAACTGACGAGCAAAAAAAGAAAAACGAAGGCTAGGATACGCCTAGTGGGTAATCCGGCCTTGCTTACAAGTTTTCCACAAACTTTACAGAAAACAATGTTTTTCTAGTATAAGAATTGAAGTTCTGGGATAGATTGAAGACTGAATTAATAATATCTGTATTTTTGGGATTCTGAATAATTTTTTTGCAGGAACAAGCAGTATTTCAAGTTAGCCAGAAGATAAAGAAATTGAAAACCTTGTACGTTTTTCATTTAGATATAGATTAAAAAATAATCCATTAACAAAGTAGACAGTAAAAAGTACATATAAAAAGCAAGAATGAATAACCTACTTCTCTCTTATTGGTTAATTTAAAAATTAAAGTTGAATTAGTGCTTGTGTTCGTGGGAAAAATCTGCTACAAAGCGTTTTGTAACGAAGCTTGCACCATTACGAAGCAGAAGGTTCTGATTCAACAAAATGAACGCATGTTAAATATTTTTTCATGGTTTTTCTTTGGTTTTTCACGGCATAAATTCTTAACTTCTGAGGTACATTCACAATCGCATATTACGGAATAGAAAACAAACAGTCACGAAGTTAGAAATCCTTAGTCTAAGGCGTATTAATTAATTTGAATTATAGTCCTAGAGTCCGTAACACTGCAAGCTCCGTTACAAAACGTTTTGTAACAAAATTTGCTTCACGAACAAAAGCAATATTAACGCTTGTTTCCAAATTTTTTTATTTTTAAATGTTTTTGGCATTAACACGTTCATTGCTAAGCTAAAAATATAGACTTTGTGAGATGGCCAAATATTTTATGTTAAATAAGTAGGTCCTTATATTTGTCACGCGATATCGCGTGATTGGCCATATTGTAAAGTAGCTGTGTTACGCAATATCCTGTGATCGGCAATGAAAGTGTTAAATGAGTTTGATAAAATTTTTAAATATAAAATTTAAGTTTCTTTCTTGCTCGCCAAAACTTTAGGAGTACTAAATATTCAGTTTTCAAGAATTATTCTGCTGATTTCAGTGTAAAATAGTAGAGCATAATTCTATGTTTTGTTAAGGAAATTTGTATCTCTTTTATGAACATTTCTAAAACTACGTATTTCTAAAAATTAAGCAATTACCTAGTTATCTTTCCTTTGTAGGTATTATATATTGCGTATAGAATTTTTGTATTGTGTTCATTGTTTAGTTTCAAATACCTTGTTATTACGTTATTTACATATTCTAAAATTTTTAAAAATGCAACAATATACTTTTGAAGTTCTTGAAATTACATCTAATGAAATTTGTAAACCTGTAATTTAAAACCTATTTTCTAATAAAAAGTGCTACGTTTGGTGAAAATACGCATATTTATGCAAAAAACTCGAAAATATGCAGAATTTTGTCAAATATGCAAAATATGCAAATTTTAAATAGTCTTAATCAATTTGAACAGTGGAGATTCGGATACATCCGAAGTTTTATTGATATTTGACGAGAACTTATCGATATGCAAAATATCGATGTGTGTATATATTATATACAGGGTGTAAAGGAAATAACTCTTATCCTTTTGGGGGTGACGCGACTGTTAATTCCGAAAAAATTCCTGCGGTTTTAGTGTCTACAGGGTGCTATGAGTCACCCCTCAAAAGGACCTCACTTATCTCTCTGACACCCTGTATATTATAAGCACTAACTAATTGATTATTTTTCTTTTTTTTGTCTAATAATTATTATTCTAGAGTTGCTAACTTTGTTAAGTCTCAACAAACCTATTAATTACTTTTCAATTATTAATATTATTAAAACATAAAGTGGCAGATTTTTAAAATATTTTATTCGTGGATATAAGCAAGAGCACTTGATAAAGTAAGATGCGATGAACAGAAAAAGTTTGTGTAAATAATTTTTCTTAATTAAACAAATTACAGTCAACACATTTTGAATAGTATGTACACAAAATTCGAAAATTTTCCTAAGAAAACTATTTCCCCGGTAGAACTACCTTAATTACATTTGAACTGAAAGCACCATACAGTAAAGTGAGCACATTTTCATTGAGACAAAGCGGAACAAATGGGTTGAAATGGGAATTATAATTTAGTTATGAAACCAGACCAATAATTCAAAAAATTATATTTTATTGTATACATTCATATATTTATGTAAAAATATACAAAAATGTATATTATGTATTAATTATTAGTAAATAAAAAATTTGTAAAAAACAACAATTTGAACATTATGATTTTTAAATAATTTAAATTTTTTATTTAAAAAAAAAAATTATGATTTTCTTTCACGGTCATAATTTTGATTGTTTTTATTTATGTATTGCTTTCGAAACTACTAAAGTAGCGGAAGCATTGTGATCACTTTTGAAAAATAAAATTTTTTACGCACATTTTACGTTTTAGAGCTTCCTGAACAATTTTGGTTTGGTAGCTGTCCTTCCGTCTGACTGTCTGTCCGTCTGTGTGTCGCCAGTTTGCACCAACTTCTGAACTATTCGATTGTTTTTAATGAAATTTTCAGAAATTATGTAGTTTGGTTTCTAGATGGTCCTCTATGAATTTAATTGAAATCGGAGTAACGGTAGCTACACCGCTACCATGTCATTCCATTAATATACTAAACTGCACCAAGGGACATAACTTCTGAACTATTCAATTCTTTTTTATGAAATTTTCAGAAATTATGCGCTCTGGTTCTTAGATGGTACCCCACAAATTTCA